>CAMQGK010000485.1:6237500-6525000 GCA_947000775.1 Pterois miles | reverse complement strand
AACAAGCAATGTAAATATGTATATCACGTTTCTTGCGTCACCTCTGTGGTATGGCCTTCAGGCGCAGAGGATTTGACACACATGAAGGACGAGGGGCCGCTAATCACATCAGCCAATGGTGGGGGGGGGCTTCTGATGAGAGTCACAGCCAATTAGCTTCCAGCCAGGGTGCAACCGTGGAAACTGTTAGCAGGACGGAGCAACAGGGGGATCTAATTGAGTCCAAATGGTTGTAATTCATGGAGTTAAGGAGAGGCGTGACTTTACCCAAAGTTGTTTTTTTTTTTTTCCTCTTAGCGACGCTCAGCATCTCGTGTGAACTTAACCTCATCCAGACGGCTGCTGAAGGAACTGTCTTATTTTACGTATATATAGTATTTTATTTATTGGACATTTTCAAACTGCATATAAATATGAGAGATGTCCAATAGGGAAAATAATTGAAACAAAAAAAAGACTAATTAAGCACATCTCAAAGACTTCAGCAGCTGATGATTTCTCCAGGTGAAACCAAACTGAACGTACATTTTTGCAGCTGTCCCAAGGTGTAAAAGTCTGAGTCGCAGGGTGCTTCTTGGTCGACTTCCCCCAGATACTATACACAATATAACTCAAGTAAAAATCCCAAACATTACATGACACTACATAAGCGTCTGCAGAGGCGTTTACACGACGGGCTGAGTGATGCAGGTCAGTCCGACTGTAAACTGTTTACACAGCCTGGCGGAAGACGGTCACCTCTGCTTTCATGCCTATAAACTGACTCCTTCACCTGAGCAGAGAGCTGCCTCGCTGTGTTTAGAGATAACACATGTGGTGATTCAGGATCCACTGTATATTATAACAACATCACCCCCTCCCTGCTTTTGGGGGGCTCATTTGCACTGGCGGTAGTCCGGAGCCAGCATTTGTCATGTAAATACTGTCACCTCAACTGGCATTCAAATGTATTTGCATCCAGGCTGAATGTAGGTCAGTCAGTCAGTAGGCCGTTTACATGGCGAGGGCAGATTAGAGCAGAGGGCTTTAACGAGGGCAGGTGACAAAGACGTTTGTACAGGACTCCAAATAGACGTCTTTGTCAGCCAAACTTTGTTTGACCTTGTCTTGCCTGTTAAAGTCTCAGTGAAGCAGCATTGAAGGAGTGCTCTGCTGCTGTAATTTGATATGTTTGGATGGTTAACCAGGATGTTTAATCAGGATGTAAGGCAGGGAGGGTCGGCTCAAACGGGTAAACTACTGATCTCGTTGTGCTTTGATGGTGTTAACTACATTTTTCTTTTAAACATGGTGTTGTGTTAAGTCAGGGGGCTTTAGGGTCTGTACATGAAACGACACCCTCCATCCTTTACAATACGACCCTCTCACCAGATGAGGAAAAACTCCCCCGACAGGGAAAAAACTGTCTGAGGATGGATCACCTCTGCTAGGATGGACAAACATGCAATAGTTGACGTGTACACAATAAGAATATAATAAAAATACAGCATAGACAATTCATCTGACAAAAATTAGTACACACAATGTGAACATATACTCTAGGCTGCGTATTGATCACGGCTGAAATTAGTGCCCCCTGTACTGTACGCACTGTTTCCTCCTGTTTGAGTACCATTTGATAAAAAACTACAGTATCCAGTTGTTACAGGGACTTAATGAGGCCCGTTCAGACCTGCTATTCACATGCGTCCTGAGTGATCCATTCACAAGAGGACCGCTCTCAGTACGGGTGTGAGCACATTCAAGATAAAGTCATGTATTTGTATGTATCTGTATTTGTAACCAGATGTTTGTTTTGTTGTACTTATGTTAAAATCTTCATAACTATCCATCTCTGGTAAATACACAGTCAGTCAGATCGTTCTGAGAAGTTTTTCCGTTCAGCTCCAACCTGCTCAGCGTGGCCTGGGTGGTTTTCTAGCTGGTATTCCTTTCATGCACCATACATGGGCATGCCCATTACTCTAATTATCGTTATTATGGCTGTAATTTGATTTCTCCACTTCAGAGCGCTGAAAATGGTTTCACTTCAGGCCTGGCAGACTGTGTTAGAAAGAGACATTTTTTTCTTCTTCAAAACTATGCAGTGTTTTCTGACTGACTTCCGTAATGAGGAAAGGGAGTCTGTTTTCAATTCATCTGCTTGTTTTAGCAAGAGTCAAATGCTTTGAAGCTGCACTCTGATATAATAAACTTGAGTAGCACGTTTACTTACAGGTAATAAAGCAAAAATAAATAGCTTCTGTAGCGATGCTAAGGAAGCGGCTTCACTGAAACAAGCAAAATGGACGGGAAGAAGGTGTGGAGGACGGACGACTGACGGACGGACGACTGACGGACGGACGACTGACGGACGGACGGCTGACGGACGGGCGGCTGACGGACGGCCGACGGACGGATGACAGACGACTGACGGACGGACGACTGACGGACGGACGGCTGGCTGACGGCTGGCTGACGGGCGGCTGACGGACGGCTGACAGGCGGCTGACGGACGGCTGACAGGCGGCTGACAGACGACTGACGGACCGCTGACGGATGGCTGACAGACGGCTGACGGGCGGCTGACGGACGGCTGACGGACGGCTGACGGACGGCTGACAGACGACGGCTGACGGACGGCTGACAGGCCGCTGACGGACGGCTGACAGACGGCTGACAGGCGGCTGACAGGCGGCTGACGGACGGCTGACAGACGGCTGACGGACGGGCGCGGCGGGGGGGTACGGACGGCTACAGGCGGCGAAAAACGACGACGGACCGCGACGGACGGCTGAAGAACCCCTAACGGATGGTGACGGACCGCTGAAGACGGCTGACGGACGGCTGACGGGCGGCTGACGGACGGAGCTGACGGACGGACGGCTGACGGACGGCTGACAGACGGGCGACTGACGGACGGCTGACAGGCGGCTGACAGACGACGACAGGCGGCTGACGGACGGCTGACAGACCGCTGACGGACGGCTGACGGACGGCTGACAGACGGCTGAAGGACCGCTGACGGATGGCTGACGGACCGCTGACGGACCGCTGACGGACGGCTGACGGACGGCTGACGGACGGCTGACAGACGGCTGACAGACGGCTGACGGACGGCTGACAGGCGGCTGACGGACGGCTGACAGAGCTGTTTGATTTCAGATGTCGTCTGGTGTTTTACGGTCAGCGAGAGGGCCAGGAGAGGGGGCGCCGGCGCCTCAGCCAAATGCCCCCTTCTTCTCCTTTTTTTAATTCATACCCTCCCCCCCCCCCCCCCCCCCCCCCTCCCCCCTAATTTGTACTTATGGGAACACTGTCCACTCTAATGACATTTTCATTTTCGGGCCAAGATGCCAACCAGTGTTCTCACTTCCCAAAGCCTTTTTCTTCACAACATCATTTCCTTATCATTTCTTACTATCTAGCCCTTCTACACAAACGCCAACCACATCTCTATTTCATATCCAGACTCACTCTACAAAACACTTTACAACCTAAAAATCAGAGCTCAGGGACAGCAGGCAACAATCCACACCCAAGTTATTCTGCTTTGGGGCATTTGTTGCATTCTACCCCCTCCCCCCTCCCCATTTCTGCACTGTCCTCTGTTCAATAAAACTTAAATAAACACTCACACTCAGCCAGGTTTCAGTTGAAACTTACTGGGAATTCCCCTTATTGCAGCTTTGCTGGAGAGAAACCTGAGCAGTGGATCAGCTGTAATCTGTGGTGGTTTGTGGGTGCTTTTTCTGGGAGAAAGTGGTCAGTCAGTACGCAGCTCCACAGGATTTGTGAAGTCACAGGGATATTGTGGGCGCCTGCCATTAGAAGTGATGGCACATAGGTCAACATTTCAGATAAATTATTACATGACTGACCAAACATTCACTGGTTCCAGCTCGCAAATTTGAGGATTTGCTTCTTCTCTCTGTCAGATCATCAATAGATGAACCTCTTATTAAGCAGCAGCTTGACTACAGGCAGGAAGGGGAGGATGGTCGCCTCATTTGGAATGGCGTCCAGCTGGAGTGGGTCAGCCGTGGATGTAGAAAGAGAACTGGATCCAGCGTCGGAGGCGGGGCCCCGTTCATTCCTATGGAAGGTCCTCAGTGGCACATGAAGCCAAAATGGCTTGATTGCAGAGTGGAAAAGTACCCGGATCTTCTGTCAGTCTTCCACATCCATTGTGGAGCAGGGTTGTCACACTGCCATCATGGCCTGCTAACTCTTCCTCCCAGCCTTCGCTCCAGCCTCGGTCTGGACTCATTCACATGAACGGAGGAACAGAAATTACTCTGGATTCAGATATTAGTGCATTTTACAACTTTTAGGAGCTAGTGGTTTAAATAAAGGCCATTCAAGTGTTCATACTGGGGAGTTCATTTGCTTAAAAAAAAATCTGCTGAGTTGCAGGTGTCTCTTTCCCAATGTAAGTCTATGTGAAAAAGTTTTTTTGGGCTCAGTGGCGTCACGTGTCGGACACAGAAGTTGTAGTACCACCGTTTGGCCACTACGAAAGCTGGCATCAACGACCGGCGCGCTTCCTGGTGGTTTGGCCTCCATCAGAGATATGATGTAGATAAGATAAGATAAGATATTCCTTTATTAGTCTCACAGTGGAGAAATTTACAATCATGACCATGTAAGTGTAAATGTTAACAACCCAAAGTCAGTAAAACAGAACATTTGAATAACAAGATATATTTAATTGATTAATCAAAGATATATTTAAAACAGATATTTGCATATTGAGCAGACATTTGGTTCTATATAAGACCACATCGTGTCATTTTAAGTGTCAGTTGACAGCCAGAGCACACACCGAAAGCATCACACACACACAAGCGACGTGGACAAGTTACCGTCTGTCTGGATGTGTCCACCTGACGAGGGACTGTTATAGAAATGCAGCTCCTCTATGGCGACCTGTGGTGATGCTGGATAATGGGGGACTTTTCTGTTCAGAGGAGACCAGGATCACAACTGTAATCCAGAGGGTTCAGGAGCAGTGCCCATTGTAGTTTACATGTGTCATCTTAGCATGGTGCTTTTTAGGGGTAAATATAAAATATTTATTATCTTCCAAACTGTGGATCAGCTTTACTCTTCCTATGTTTGTTTTTTTTTATTTTAAAGGAACATCCAATTTAAGATTAGCTTTCTTGGAATGTACTCGTGTGTGAGAGATGGAAACTCAGTCTGTTTACTGCTCCTCTCAGCATTTACCGGTTTTGACAGCATCACTGTTTTTGGTGCTAAATGTTTTAAAAAGCAGCGTAATGCTTCTCCAACGTCTCCAACTGCTCACAGCTTCATCACCAACGCTGAGCATTTCTGACAGCATCAACTTTTGTTCTGCTCAACCTGAGCGACTCAGAGTCCAGATGACCTTTTTACGACTTCTTCGCCCGAGGCCAGCGGTAGAAGCGTCCAGTTGTTTTCTCACAGATACATGCTGATGTGCTGCCTTTTTCCAGGCCTGCCTATTTATCCATTAGTCACCGCCACCACCGCAGCACTGAAGCTGCTGCCAACACTTATTCTGGCTTCACAAGCTTCTATTTCAGCAGTTTGGTTTGTTTTGCTTTGAACTTTGAAATATGAAGCTGGTTTGGAAAATGTGCAGTTTGAGGGGAGGTGGTGAAAAGAAAAACAAAAGGTCAAATGTGTTGAATGTTGTGTTGCTGAGCTTTCCCTGACAAATGGTGACGGAGGTTTAGTGTGTTGCTGAGGTCACGTGTTATGTTGGCTGTCGTCCGCCTTCCGTGGAGCTAAATAAGAGTTTTGTGATGGATTAATTGGATCATGTGCAGCCTTTGGCCCATCTGTGCTTCCACCTGAGCAGCAGATCTGTTGCTCTGATCAGAGCTTATTAACGGACAGGTAATGACATATGGGTTCAGATCTGAGTCACTACACTACACAGAGGTTCTGTTCTGCAGCTGTTGGTGCTGTAAAATGTAGATTTTCATTTGAATTCAGTGAGTTTTCTGTTCAGTTTGTTTAACAAAGCTATAGCCATCTTCACTTTAATATCATCTCTCCAGATAGGAGGGATTTCAAAACCATAGTGCTGGGCCTAGGAGAGAAAAGGCTCAGGCCCTGTTCAGCATCCTGAGTGATCCGAACACGAGTGGACAGTCTGTAGACATGTAGCCTACAGATAAAATCTATTTTAATAAAATACAGTTGTACCAACAGGATACAGTAGAGCACAGAGGCGGTTTTCTTGCCACGAGGCGTCTGTCTGTCTGTTCACAGCCGGAGCAAAGTGAGACCCTGTGGATCCCAGCAGGGCGTCAGTTCAGGAGGAGGTCCGTCATGTGCCCCAGGACACATTCATGTACTCACTGCTAAAACAGTGAGGCCATATGTGGTCCAGACCACCTCTGAATGTGGTCCAGACCACCTCTGAATGTGGTCTGAGCCAACAGATCTCAGTGCAGCTGTCCACCTGTGATCACGCATGTTAATACCAGGTGTGAACAGGGCCTCAGAAAGTTTGTTTCCTGCATTCTGGTGATTATTAAAGAATGAAAATAGCAAAAATAAATAAATGAATAAGAACAATAAGTTTTATGTTTAAAAGACCTACTTTTAATTTTACTTTTAACTCTCAGGACAGAAAACTGGATAATTTGCCCATCTGGTGTGAATTCATGCATCTCTGGTATAAACCAATATTTCTTTTTTTTTTTTTTTTTTTTAAACTTATTCATTAATTTTTTTGCCCCTGCTTGAGTACGCTCTGAAAGCCGTCATTTCCAATGGCTCGCTCAAACAGCTCAAACTGCTCTGTGTCGCAAACAGCTCTTCCACCAGGAAAAGACATTTGGTGTAGCTCCAGTATCGTCCGGGAGGAAACCGTAGGGCTTATACATGCTGTCAGTGCCATGAACAGGTTGAGATAAGAACAAGGAAGAAAAAGGTGTGAACATTTGTCATAAATCGGGAGAAATACGGGAGAATTGTGACCCCAGGAGGAAACCTGGAGAGGGCGATGAAAAATGGGAATCTCAAGAAAATCAGGAGGGAGAATATGACTCTCAGAGCCTGTTTTTGACATGTTTTATGGTTAACACTGAGGGGCAAATTCACAAAAGGATTGCACAGCTTTTGCAGTCACTAAACCTGCATAAATAAGACAAAAAGAAACTCACCAACAGTGAAATGCACCACTAACTGAGCTGCAAAGCAAATAGCGCCTCTGTGATCCTGTTCTATTTGCACCGACTGAATATGCAAACATGTGGCTTCAAATTGGACACTTTCTGTGCAAATGAGCTTCATTACAAAAACAGTCCACTTCACAAAGATCGACGCTAACAGCCGCACACAGTTACAGTCAAATTATCAGCATCTTCAGAGAGTTATGAGGAGTGTCACACCCAGACTTTCCAGTGATTGCAGCTCTGCTGTTGTTCTGCCAACAGAGGCAACATTTCTACTTTACCACATGGATAATTGCACAAAAAGTGCAAACTGCTCTCATGCAAAACTTGATGTGCGTGTTTACACTGTAATATCATCAGCACAATGTCTTTAATGACTGTGATCTTGAGATAGGGCAGATGTACAGTTCATGGTGCCGTTCAGAAAGGCTGAAAAGCTTCAAACAACACTGATACACCTGATTCACACCACCGCACTGGTGAAGATGTATGTAGCTCCTCATACATGAATATATTCTAACATGTCGTCTCTCCTGCTCCTCAGACGTACATCGGCTCCATCCTGGCGGCGGTGAACCCTTACCAGCTGCTCGCCGGCCTGTACGACCAGCCGGCCGTGGAGCTGTACAGCCGACACCACCTCGGTGAGATCTCCCCGCACATCTTCGCCGTCGCCAACGAGTGCTACCGCTCACTGTGGAAGAGGCTGCAGAACCAGTGTGTCCTGATCAGGTAGGCGATCTTTTTTTTTTAATGATTCAAAGCTGCAGCAATAGATTTACAGCTACTAGGGGGCAGAAAACCCTCCAAACAAGCCGACAGACATAGAAATCTATGATCTTGGCTGAGAATCGTGAAAATGTTTCCACTGCGAGATGTTTCTTTGTCTCTACATCCCAACTTTTGCTTACCAACAACAGCGAATGCCCAGTCAGGATATCGGCACCTTTCCTGTCAGAGTTTATACTGAGCCGTCTAATTGTTTGCCATTTGAATCAACTGCTCTGGTCTTAAGCTCATTTAACCGCTCTGGCGTCAGTGTGCCAAACACTTTGATCAAGTTTCAAATCCGCAGGGCAGTTTGGCTGCAGCTCTGAGGATCTGAGCGCTACAGACTGTTACTATCTCCGTCCTCTGTCCACTGCTTTCCTTCCTCACATCCTTCCTCTTTGATTTTAGCTGGACGACTTTCACATCCTTCGTCCGTCGCTCCATTGTTCCGTCAGACAGACGAGACGTTCTCTTCCCCCTGACTTCAAAAACCACAGCTATTTTTACATTTCAGAAATGATAATATTTGGCCCCCGATTTAGCAGACAGCGGATACAGGAGGCATCACGGCGTTTGACTCTGTGGGAACTGTTGTGTTTGTGGTCATCGAGGTATCCTGAATACGTGGCCGCTGGATTTTTTCAGTCCTGTGAGGGACGTCAGAATAGTCAGAGAGTAAAGCGAACTACATAAAAACAAAGGAAATCTAATATAAGACTTTAAATAGATTTAAAATGTATGAGCCTCACTGGAGCTGTCTGCGATCAGGGACAAAGATGTATTATTTTATGTGAATCTCTATTTGCATTGCATATAGATTGTGTATTATTATCTCCAACAGTATAGAAGTATATGATGTCCATCCTCATGCTCTAGTGTGTCATGTTGCAGCAATTTCTGGATTGATACCATTTGTTACACAGATTTGGTGCCGATTTTAACTATTTTTTTTACCACTCGAGAATTGATAAAACTGATCAATAATCCCTCCAAAATACCACATTAAGACACCAAAACCTTGAGGGACACCATAGAAGAAGCCATGCTGTGATTGGGTATCAAAAACTTTGGACATTTGGAGATTTCTGCAAGAATTGCATTTTTCGGCGATTGGATGGCGACCACTTCTGTTGTGTAAACTGCTCAGAAACCCCCTTATTGTCAGCCTAGCTAGGAAAACCATCCATCCCACAATGGATTCGTTAGGTTTTGTAGTTTCATATGGTCTCTGTAGCCTCACTCTAACCCTAAAATTGAACTGAGTAGAGCCTGTGAAAGACAGTAAAGTCCGTCTGGATCGTGGGTCTCGGGGGGTTAAAAGATTCAAACTCAAATATGTCAGCAGATTGTGGAGAACTTGTAAAATTAAGTTGCAAAGCAGAATAAGGTAAAAGCAGTTGAGTGATGGCGAGTCGCAGCCTGCAGTGTTGCAGTTTTCTGACAATTAGCTGGCATTAGTTTACAGCCCTGTTTGGCCCGGTTTCATTGGCATTGTGGGTAATGAGACACACATGTCCTCTTTTAAACGTAAGCTGCTTTGAGTTTGTGAAGAAAGCAGAAAGTGAACTGCGGCTTTGCTTTCATTGTTAATGACGTTCTTATTCTCAGCTCTTCGTTTACTTCCATCATCGCTGCTCTGATTTGCAGCTCTGTAGCCGGAGGCAGCGACTGATGAACACGAGCAGCATTAAAAACAAGACAAACATCCCAGCGTCACTCGCAGGTTGCTGTCAGCTCTCTGGGATTTCTTAAACGTCATTTGAAGTAGAAACTGTTTAGTTTCTGACCTGAATACACCAGCTGAATAGAATGACGTGTTGCTGTTGAACTGTGTGCGGTCTCTCCTCACATGCTGCCTGAGTCGTCCTCTGGTCTGAGCTGACTTCGTGCTTCTGTTCAGGACACAGACAGACAGACAGACAGACGCAGTCTTTGTCAGGCCGGATGTTGGTCGGTGGGAAGAATATGCAGCAGATAGCGAGGCGGAAACACAAACAAGGCCCAGCGCTCCACAATGCTGCCATTCTGTTCACAGAGACGTGTTACTGCCATAGATCTGCTTTATCCCACTGACTCTATATATCCCACTGACTCTATGTATCCCACTGACTCTACATATCCCACTGACTCTATGTATCCCACTGACTCTATATATCCCACTGACTCTATATATCCCACTGACTCTATGTATCCCACTGACTCTATATATCCCACTGACTCTATATATCCCACTGACTCTACGTATTCCCACTGACTCCATATATCCCACCGACTCTATGTATCCCACTGACTCTACTATCCCACTGACTCTACGTATCCCACTGACTCTACTATCCCACTACTATATTATCCCACTACTCTATATATCCCACTACTCTACATATCCCACTACCTACTATCCCACTACCTATATATCCCACTACTCTATGTATCCCACTGACTCTATATATCCCACTGACTCTACGTATCCCACTGACTCTACGTATCCCACTGACTCTATGTATCCCACTGACTCTATGTATCCCACTGACTCTATATATCCCACTGACTCTATATATCCCACTGACTCTACGTATCCCACTACTCTATATATCCCACTGACTCTACATATCCCAATGACTCTACATATCCCAATACTCTATATATCCCACTACTCTACTATCCCACTACTCACTATCCCACTACTCATATATCCCCACTCTATTATCCCCTACTCTACGTATCCCACTACTCTACATATCCCACTGACTCTATATATCCCACTGACTCTATATATCCCACTGACTCTATGTATCCCACTGACTCTATGTATCCCACTGACTCTACGTATCCCACTGACTCTACGTATCCCACTGACTCTACATATCCCACTGACTCTATATATCCCACTGACTCTATATATCCCACTGACTCTACGTATCCCACTGACTCTATATATCCCACTGACTCTATATATCCCACTGACTCTACGTATCCCAGTGACTCTATATATCCCACTGACTCTATATATCCCACTGACTCTACATATCCCACTGACTCTACGTATCCCACTGACTCTATATATCCCACTGACTCTACGTATCCCACTGACTCTATATATCCCACTGACTCTATATATCCCACTGACTCTACGTATCCCACTGACTCTACATATCCCACTGACTCTACGTATCCCACTGACTCTATATATCCCACTGACTCTACGTATCCCACTGACTCTACGTATCCCACTGACTCTACGTATCCCACTGACTCTACGTATCCCACTGACTCTACGTATCCCACTGACTCTACGTATCCCACTGACTCTACATATCCCACTGACTCTACGTATCCCACTGACTCTATGTATCCCACTGACTCTATATATCCCACTGACTCTACGTATCCCACTGACTCTACATATCCCACTGACTCTACATATCCCACTGACTCTACATATCCCAATGACTCTATATATCCCACTGACTCTATGTATCCCACTGACTCTATGTATCCCACTGACTCTATATATCCCACTGATTCTACGTATCCCACTGACTCTACATATCCCACTGACTCTATATATCCCACTGACTCTATGTATCCCACTGACTCTACGTATCCCACTGACTCTACGTATCCCACTGACTCTACGTATCCCACTGACTCTACGTATCCCAATGACTCTATGTATCCCACTGACTCTATGTATCCCACTGACTCTATGTATCCCACTGACTCTATATATCCCACTGACTCTACGTATCCCACTGACTCTACATATCCCACTGACTCTATATATCCCACTGACTCTATGTATCCCACTGACTCTATGTATCCCACTGACTCTATGTATCCCACTGACTCTACATATCCCACTGACTCTACGTATCCCACTGACTCTACGTATCCCACTGACTCTACGTATCCCACTGACTCTACGTATCCCACTGACTCTACATATCCCACTGACTCTATATATCCCACTGACTCTACGTATCCCACTGACTCTACATATCCCACTGACTCTATATATCCCACTGACTCTACGTATCCCACTGACTCTATATATCCCACTGACTCTACGTATCCCACTGACTCTATATATCCCACTGACTCTACGTATCCCACTGACTCTACGTATCCCACTGACTCTACGTATCCCACTGACTCTACGTATCCCACTGACTCTACGTATCCCACAGACTCTACGTATCCCACAGACTCTACGTATCCCACTGACTCTACGTATCCCACTGACTCTACGTATCCCACTGACTCTACGTATCCCACTGACTCTATGTATCCCACTGACTCTATATATCCCACTGACTCTACGTATCCCACTGACTCTATATATCCCACTGACTCTATATATCCCACTGACTCTACATATCCCAATGACTCTATATATCCCACTGACTCTATATATCCCACTGACTCTATGTATCCCACTGACTCTACGTATCCCACTGACTCTATATATCCCACTGACTCTATGTATCCCACTGACTCTACGTATCCCACTGACTCTATATATCCCACTGACTCTACATATCCCAATGACTCTATATATCCCACTGACTCTATGTATCCCACTGACTCTACATATCCCACTGACTCTATGTATCCCACTGACTCTACGTATCCCACTGACTCTACGTATCCCACTGACTCTATGTATCCCACTGACTCTATGTATCCCACTGACTCTACGTATCCCACTGACTCTATATATCCCACTGCTTTGCTGCAACAAGCAGATGTCCCTGGAACGTTCAGTCTTGCTTTACAAAAAATATACAGTATTTTGCATTTTCGTCTTGAACTGTTTTTCTGTGTGGCACAGACTTTTTAACTGCTTCTGAGAGACTGAATCTGTCGCTGCAAGACAAAAAAATGGTTGCATAGTTTTTCCATGACAGCAGCAGCAGCAGCAGCAGCAGCAGCAGCATATGAAGCCGGGCAGGCCAGAGAGGACAAACCACAGACCACAGTCGTGACCTCTCACTGTTGCCTCAGCTAAAACACAAGTCGACTGTGTGTTAGAATAGAGTAAATGACACGCTGAGCCTCCCAAGACACACACTCCTCTTCTAAATCACATTATGTGCATCTCTGAGAGTATTTTGAGGTTGAAAGTTTCATCTGCTGACTGAACTGTGGAAGTGAAACAGGATGGTCTGCACAGTGATACTCAACTTGTGGCCCATGTGCCAGATCTGGCCCACAATAGGGTGCCAGGTGGCCCGCCGACCATTTTTCATTCACAGTGAAAACAAATTGATTCACAATGGGATTTTTGTTTTGTATTTTAATGCAGATTAGGTGCCATAGTACATAAAAACATCAAAATAGATGAATAGAGCTTTGTTATTAAAAAAAAATAAAATAAATAAATAAATAAAAGTGTCAAAGACGGACCCCTCCAGACCCCATCAGCTTAACTGGCCCCAGGCCTCCTGTCATTTTGCGTCAAGTGGTCCCCGGTCAAAGCAGTTTGAGTGTCCCTGGTCTGGGTTGTGGGTCTCAAGCCTGATTAATGCTTGACGAATCTGTGTGTGTCGGCTGAAGTGACGTCGACCATCAGATACGTCCCTTTGTGGTGGTTCCATGCGGCGAGTTTGCATCCAGTCCAGTCCCACAGCATGTAACAGACCTGCCCGTCCACCGAAAGAAAACATGTCCCATTTATCCCATTTTCTGTACTGAGGTTATGTTGTTTCTGTATGTGCTTTACTTGGTTAACATACTTATTTTAAGCCCAACCATGACATTTACCCTTAACTTTATTAAGTAGCTTTGTTGGCTGAACTTAAGCCAGAGGCTTTGTTGCCCCCTGCTGGTGCTGCAGGTTAATACAGGCGTCTGCTGTGGGTCTACTACACACTTCCACTCATCCAGCATTTTCTAACTATGTGGACACGAATGGGCAGAAAACCACGATGAAACCATGCTGTAGATGTGAGTGTACGATACACTGCCACCTACAGTTTGGCAGAATATCGGTTTGCAGCAAGGAGACGCCTGCACGGAGTGACTATCATGTTATTATAGAGATGCCTTCTTCCAAATGCATAGCCACAAAAAGCAGCACCTGTATAAAGTCGGAAAAAGACACATTTTCAAACCTTTTTTAAGTAATAAAGGTCTTTTTGTGCATGAATTGGAGGAAGCTGTTGTAGTTAATTGTGGGATTTTTTTTCTGGCGCCCACTAAAGCCCTACAAGATGAATTTCTAACCTGTTCATGTGTGACCTTCATGCAGGATTAACAGGTATCTTATAATGCCCAGTGACGTGTCAGACAACAGCATTGTTGTTGATTAAAATGTAAATATATTTTTTAATGAATAATGAGCCTAAAAACAAATCTTGTTTGAATATTACTGCCCTGCTTTTTCTCTGTCTCTACTCCAGACCACTGAGTGTCACTTCTAAATCTTGGTTTTACTTTTACTACCTAAGCAGCTGTTAATTGTTACCCTCGAGCAAGGCACTAAACTGGCAGCCGCACCAGATGAGCTGCAGCTGAGAGAAGATGGAGCAGGCTGATGGAGGATGATCCAGTCTCAGGCTCCACTTCTCTTTATATACGACCACCTCTCATCGTGTGATGGCCACATGATAAATCGGTTTATTTTTGAATTGATTCTCTCCAAAACCAGAGAGAACATTTAGTGGCTGCATGTTAAAACTTCAGAAAGTCAGATCTTGTGTTGGATCTGTTTCTTTGCTTTCATACGTGGAGTAAAAGTAAAAGCTCCCTGTGATCGTTCCCCCTCATGTGGGTGACGGATGTGTGAGGCTGTGAATAATTACTGGGCGGAGCACCGACCCTCCGTCTGAGTGGGCTGACTGCTGAGTGAACGCCGTGCAGGATGGAGGCTGTTCAGGGTTCGTGGTGCACTGTTGGTAGGCAACATGCAGCCCCGATCGAACCAAAGTCTGTCATTAAATAATACAGAATAATCTTACAACTGCTGCTGGTGGTTCAGTGCAGCTTTTTGTTTTTCTTTTACTGATGTTCCCTGCAGAATATGCATTGATTTTCTTTCTGACCTGGATTTTCTTTCCCTGGATTTCTTTCCCTCTGCAGACAAAACTCTTCTGTTTGCTGCCGGACAAATGCCTTTTTATTGTAGCTTCTGATGGTGCATTGTGTTTTTATGTGAATGTGTTTTAATGTGTCCTGTCTGGATGTAATATGTTGTGTTAATAGCAGTTTTTGCACATGCTAACCAAAGACACATTTCTGCCTTTTGCACATGAAAGTAGAAGTATTTTCTATTGTATTTTATTCTGTTCTAGACCTGTTAACCACAGTTACAGTCAACAAAGCCTCTTACAACAACACAGCCAGAAACTTGAAAGAAGAGAAAAATGAGAGGAAATAAACAAGCTGCTTTTTTTTTGCCACTCTTCTTTTGAGGATGTATAGAAAGCAATTGCTAAGAGTTTGTGTTATTGTATTATCATTGTTTTATCTTTAAAATATAGAAAATTAAAAAAAAACACATTATAATATCCCACCACCCAAATCTCACATAAGAAGCTGACAGGGAATTTGGGACATTTCTGCTTAAACTATAAAAACAATAAATCCTTACATGTCTCGGTGCTCATCAGCGAATTTAACTGGATCATCTGTCATTTAGTGTGGAAGCTCTGAGTAAACTAGTGTGGTGGACCTTTTGACGATGATAGTCTTATTTTCATTTACCTTCTTATATATTTATATGAAATGTAGCCTGCAAAAGGTAATTAGAGAGCAGCAACAAAACAATATTTGGGCCTGAAATAGTGAAATATTTGTCCAAGTTAATCTTGATTCATTCAAATTGCACATTTTTCATCTGTTCAAAATGAACCTAAAGAATTGTCAAGATTTAATACTCTTATCAAGAGTCAAATTGCTGCTTATGTAAAGTATGATATATTTATTATTGGAAATCTGTTAACAACGTTCTACTTTACATCACCAATCTCCTCCAATCAAAACAAACCCCACCCCAACAGGCAACAACAGCTGTCAGTGTGTCAAGTGCTGACTTGCATGACTTGATCCAGACTGACTGGGACTATCATAAAGTGCATTCTGTAAAGGGGAGACTGGTGGGGACCCAGAGAACCCATTTACATTCACACATCTGGAGGTCAGAGGAAGACCCTTTAAAATGGACAGACAGTTTTTCCTCGACAAAATTTAGTTTATGAAACAATAAATATTTAGTTTTTATTGTTTCATATGATGTCAGTAGCTTTAAAACTGAGCCACTACAACCTACAAATTGCACTTGGAATTAATGGGTTAAAGAAATTTGTCGCTTTAAAATGAATTTTTTGATAACTTTGACAGACCTAATTAATATGTAGTTTCAAAGTGAACTTTTTTTAAACTTTAACATTCACAAACCAACGCTGGTGCTTGAAACTCGACAGGTTTGAAGCTCGTAATGTTTGTGTGTTTGATATCTAAAGTTAGATTCTGGGTGGAGGATCACTTTAACACTGAGTCACAGTCCAGCTGCCACAGTACGTGGTCTGGTTCACAATGATGACACACACACACACACACACACACACACACACACACACACACACACTTCACCAATTGGTCGCCCCAAAAACACCAAAGCCATCTCGGAGCAGACCCTCGTAAAACATGGCAGCACCCCCACCCATACAGAGAAACGATCACTTTGTGTGAGTGTGTGTAGCTATAAATTGCAAGCTGGCACTTCCAGGCGAAGCAGGAAGCCTTCTCGTCGGATTTAGGGATTGTGGGTAATCAGATCCAGGCAGAGGGAGGCGGATGAAACAGGAGCTGATGTAAAAGAAGGAGAGGAGGAGGAAGAAACCAGCTCTAACGCGAGGCATCTGCTCATTAATGCTCATGAATGCCACTTTGCGTTTTCACTGATGTAGATACCTGCCTGCGTCCAGCCACATGATTTTAATGGACCCCCCTGTTGGGTTTTTCTGCAGATTTCAGCAAGATTTTCTTCTGAACCGCCAACGAAGAAACTCCTGGAAAACCTCCAGACCTTCATTGCACACAGCAAATGCCACCATGGCAGGTTTTCTTCTGGATAATAAAGCAATAAACAGGAGATTCAGACACAATCTGCATGTTTTTATGATACGCTGCGTTTGGTCTGAGGCAGTTTTCCTGGTTTGGGCCTTATACAGTGGTCCGGTAGCCAACAGCGCTCTCCCAACTTTGTGTCAACACTTTGTGTTTGTCCCTTTCCTGTTTCAGCATCAGTTTGGTGTGGAAGAACTTGACTGGTCTGCTCTGACCTCAACACCAGAGCACCAGACCTGATCCCCAACATCAGTGTTGGAACTCGCTGACTCTCTTGAGTCTGAATGGGAATAAATCCCTGCAGCAGGTTCAACCATAAAACATGGACGTCGTGTCAGTGACAGCCATTCTGAAGAGCCGTTGTGAAGCTCAAAGCGAGTGGCTCCGGCTGTGAAAATGTTCAGAGAGGTGGATCGTTGGTGGAGCTGAGGCGGTCTGGGTGATGCAGCAGAGCAGCACCTACCTGTCACACTAACTTTAAGCTGTAGTATAATATAAACAGATGAGTTCTAAAAAAAAATTGAATGAGGATGTTCGCCATAGAAACCAAAACTGTTTCTTGTACAAGGCTGTAAACAACAGCATTTCTGGTGTAAAGTCGGCGATTTCTACATGGACGTCTTGGGAATTGACCCGTTTTTGGGTCCTCAGGTGGCCATTTTAAGAAGTACAGTTTTTGGCACTTCCTGTTGGCTTCATTTGTCCTCCAGCTTGGGATCAACATGTGGTGGACAAGGTACTGCTACTTGTTTCTGGAGAATGTCGAAATGTCAAAGAGCATCATAAAACACTGGGAGACTTTCTCATTTCCACAAATTAAGATTTCAGGGTTGATATTGTTTTGACTGGTTGCCTGTTGTGTCCAAAACAGCCCAGATTTGATTAAATGATGAAGCTCTGAGGGTGTTACCCTGCACGGCCAACAGCCCCCGACCCAGCGGTTCGTCCCTGACCCCCTGACCCCAGAGGTGGGTGTGAGGTCAAACTCAAGTCTCTCCAGCTTTGTAAATTACTCAGGCATCCGGGGTCACCAAAGCCCTGCAGCCAAGCCCTGCAAAAACATACCTGAGAGGGTTTCTTTTGGGATTTGGCAGGCTTTATCTGCCTGGTCTGCGCTGTGAGTCAGATTAATAATTTGACTGTGACCAAAGGAAGGAATGCATCACCAGCAAAGGAGAAGAGCATGATGGGAAGGATACTAACCATGTTTGTTTTAGGTGTAATGTGAGGCGAGCGATTACTGAATCCTCAACTTTTCTTGGTTTGTGACTAACGTCGGTATTGGTCTTTTATTGCTATAATTTAGAGGCATTCATGAGTAAGTGAGGACGAGTCTTAGTCCCTCAGAGTAAAACAGTTTGCTGTTCTCTTTATTCATGAGGTCACACTGGATTCTTGTGGTTTGCTGGACTGAACAAACATATCCAGTGTTTTTTTTTTTTAGGTCCCAGACTGAGAGTACATTTTCTTCCCCAGTGCTAAAAAAAAAAATCCCATTTATTTCTGTAAATAAGACGATTTGTGTCATGAACAGAAATGTTGGACAGGTGTAAATATCTTCCTGTTGTTGACTCAGCCTTTGGGTTAGGACCCTCTTCTACATCCATGGTCTGGACCCTACTGGACCCTCTTCTACATCCATGGTCTGGACCCTACTGGACCCTCTTCTACATCCATGGTCTGGACCCTACTGGACCCTCTTCTACATCCATGGTCTGGACCCTACTGGACCCTCTTCTACATCCATGGTCTGGACCCTACTGGACCCTCTTCTACATCCATGGTCTGGTCTCTACTGGACCCTCCTCTGCATCCATGGTCTGGACTCTACTGGACCCTCTTCTACATCCATGGTCTGGACCCTACTGGACCCTCTTCTACATCCATGGTCTGGACCCTACTGGACCCTCTTCTACATCCATGGTCTGGACTCTACTGGACCCTCTTCTACATCCATGGTCTCCCTTCCCATCCTTTGACTCTACTGGATCCTCTTCTACATCCATGGTCTGGACTCTACTGGACCCTCTTCTACATCCATGGTCTTGACTCTACTGGACCCTCCTCTACATCCATGGTTTGGACTCTACTGGATCCTCTTCTACATCCATGGTCTGGACTCTACTGGACCCTCCTCTGCATCCATGGTCTTGACTCTACTGGATCCTCTTCTACATCCATGGTCTTGACTCTACTGGACCCTCCTCTACATCCATGGTCTTGACTCTACTGGATCCTCTTCTACATCCATGGTCTGGACTCTACTGGACCCTCCTCTACATCCATGGTCTGGACTCTACTGGACTCCATTTTGGATCCTTGACATGAAAAAGTTTGGGATTAATCTTGAAATCTGTGTGCTGTTTTTTTCAAACTTCCATTTATGTCGATCGCTCACTTCCTGGGAAGCAGCTGGGCTAAAAGTTTAATAACTAGATAAGTAAATAGTTATAATAGTATGAATAATTATGATATTTTTATTGTTCGACACAGGTAATGTCAGTAGAAATATGGGATAGAAATGAAAACCAGCACCAGAAGCAGGGATAAGAAAACGATTACAGCGATTAGGCTTCTCCTATTTCATACCTGTTACTTAATTCTGTCTCTGTTTCAAACTCTCGAACCAGAGCTGGTCCGACTGGACTCTGGTGGCTTTGATGTTGATGTTTTGTACGTAATAACTCATAGTGATTGTCCCAATCCCTGTTGAATTTATTTATTATATATTCACTTTAGCATGCATCACATGGCATCGTATCAGAAAAGGAGTGACACGGAGTGTCATGTTTCCATCACTGCCGATCGGGGCTGGAGCCGATAAATACCTGTGATTACTGCAGTCATTTGTCCCAGGAATAAATGCCCAACTTTTCCCACTGAAGGAAAAAGCCAGATGTTAGTGGGTGTTAGTGGGTCTCAGTAGAGTCTGTGGCTCTGCTCCTCGGTACAAAAGGCCTGGGTGAGGTCCAGAGCTGTGGGGGGGCAGTTTGTCCAGCAGTCGCTGGAGGGGGGGGGTTTACCTTGGGTGGCAACAGCATGTGGAGAGCCAGGGATTATTACAAAGGCCGGGTGCTGTTTAGTTGGATGTGTGTGTCCTAGCTGGTCTGCTGCCAGAGGCCTTTTAAATGAGTTACAGTCAGCAGGCCCTTTCACATTTAGCCATCACCATAGTGGGAGCTATTTAAATGACTTACACACACCAAGTCCTTTAAAGTGAGATCCAGTTCCTTCAAGACCCGCTCCAGGAGAGAGCCACTGCTGAGATCTGTAGCTGTGCTGCCTCCCTTCAGCTGTAATGAAGACCCCCGAACAGAAACCGATCTGAGTCTATGCAGCCGAGCAGGAGGAGACATAAAGAGATTCAGAGAAATACATCGCTATCAATGAAGTTTTTAAGACCAACATGTCATGGTGAGAATAAGACAAAGGAAATGAATGACATATAACAACATTTTTATGATATCTTGCAAAAAGTTATTCCTCATTTTTCAGGCGTTTTCATACAAATATCCAGCAACCCGTGTCAACTTCTGCTCTGTCTTTTCAAAATAAACTTCGGTTGTCATAGGAAAACAACTTAGTAGTAGCTTCAGGAAAATGGTTTGGGTTAAAATATCTACGTGGCGTTACTTAATTACAGAAGTTATGTGACAAAAAAAAATCAATGTTGACTTTTGGTTTCACACAGGATGCGACCAGCCTCCTCCTCCTGGGTGAAAGTCTGGAGTTTTTTGACTCATCCATCCTCCAGGAGGTCGACCTTCTCCCCATGTGGAGTTTATCATTCTTTATACTTCCTGGTTCACAATTACATGGATTAGATATATGAAATTATTTAGTGGGATACTGTTTGTTGTGTAGTTCATGGAGGGGAAGGAAGGACGACAGAAATGTGGTGTGAAGTTAAAGCTCCCAGTAATTTTCTCTATTTTCTCAGTTGTTGCTGGTAATTCTTCCGAGGCGTCATAATTAAAATGATAGTGACATGCTGATGTTTTAAACATACTTGATGTTCCCATGTGGAGCGTCTAAACCGCTGCCCATCCTGTCATAACATCTGTCCACATGTGCAGCGTGGTCACGTCTCAAGCTACAGCCAGACACCCGGAGAGTTTACATTATCTCCAGTCCTGTTTTCTGTCCGGCGGGAATGTGCCACTGACTCCGGGGATATGGCCGATCATGCTACACGGCTGATGCATGACATTCAAGTTCAACTTTATTTATACGGCACAGCTAAAGAAAGCAGTGTTGCACAGAGTGCTGTCCAAAAGACAGATGAGGAGGATAATTAGTTTTGGCTGCACAGTATGTGTTCTTTCTGTCCCTCAGATGCAGTTTACATTAAGTTTTCAGTACAAATTACACATGTATCAATTTTAAACCTGATGAGGCTGATTTCTAGTCACATGCTCTGTAAAATGGAACAAAATTCAATAGAGTTTGAAGGCACCAGTTGAGCGCAAACTCCTGCAACACTAAACATACATACGTACATAATTACTATCAACTATCAGATTTTAGCTGTGAGCTTAGTTTACAGCAAACATTTGGCTGAATTTAAAGAATACAACTAGAACTGTCACTTTGAGACAAAACATGCAGAAAGATCCAGAAAGCTGTCTGGAGATGAGAAGGAGAGGACAGCCGAAGGGCTGCTGGCTGAGTTACTAAAGCAGAGAGGAACCTACAGGAGGAGGGGGAAGGGTTCATGTTAAGGTAAAGGTTAAATGTGTTAATGTTAAGTTAAATGTTAAGCTTGGCCCCCGGCAACAATCTGGGTTTCTCATGTGGCCCCCCAGGAAAAATAATTGCCCACCCTGCTCTAAAGAAACATGCCAGTAAGACTGTGAAGTAGCCTCCAGAGTCCAGGCTGATTTTTGAATCTGTCCTTACTCCTCATGCATCGTCTTCACCTGTCAAACAGAGCTTTTGCTTGCTGCCCTTTCCTTGTCGTCTTTGATGCCTCTTTATTGCATTGGAAACCAAAAACACATGATTTTCTGTGCAGCAGCCTCAGTGGTCTCCAGCCATCCCTAACATTTCAGTTTATAGTACCTCACTGCGATTGCCCCGTGGGGAGCCACCCTAAAACGAGTCACACCTACGGTCATAAAAGGTTTACAGACGTGAAAAGCAACATTCGTTTAACATTTCAGATGCCATAGAGAGGATTTTAAAACCAGTGTCTGCGCTCTACTCAACCATTACGACACGCTGTGTTGTGTTAGAGATTGTATTTTCCTAACTTCCATTCAGTTCACACCAATCAGAAAATCAACCTGCACAAACATGAAAAAAAACAAGGTATGCTCCTTTAAAAACAGCATCAAACCTTTGTTCATGTAAACAAAGTCGAATAGCCGCTAGTTGTGTTTATGTCCATGTCCACCAGCATGTCTTTTAAAGGTCGTGGTGTGTGTGTTTTATTGTGAAGGACACGTCTGCTGTGAGGCCGTCCTGTTTGCGTTGAGTAATGTGTCTCATTGTGTGCGGACTAATCTAGTGCTCTGGCGTTAATCTCAGTGTCTGTGTAATTGGTTTCCAGGTTAATATTTAATGTGATCAGCCTGAACCGCTCACTGTGAGGATGTGGGCCGCCAGCTTCAGCTGTAAAGTCACTGGTGGTTTTCACACCTTCTGTCATCCACTGCTCAAGTACAAAAGGATGATGTAACTGCTGTCGTGGTGGAGTAGGGATTATCTTGTTTATTGTGTTGCTCACATACGCAAGGTTGTTCAAGAGAAAACATTCATTCATTTGCCTCTTAGAATTATATTTACTTTGCATATAACTAAATTTATTTAGGAAAATTAATATAAATTATAAATTAATATATTATTTTCTGACTGTGTCCTGGTGGTTTCGTGAAATACACATTTAACTTGGCACAACTCTGCGGGAAGGTGCCAAATTGCTGGATTTTGAATAAATGGCAGTTTCCTGTCTGCGACTCTCATCAAACTACAGACTACAGCGATCGTAGAGCTGCGGGATCGCCGAAACACAAGCACATACCACAACCCGTTATCATCCGTGAAATACGCTTGCTTTGTATGTGGACACTTGTGCCCGATATAGAAGCCGAGGGACGAGAAAACCCTCTGTTTTTACCCAGGAGCGAAAGCCCAGAAGAGTCCAGAGTAAAGCAAAATAAGCAGAAAAGATAAAATACAGGAGAAGGCTGAGAGTGAACACAGGTATATTCAGACAGACAGGAAAATAATGTGTTTTTGTACATTAAAGCATGTCAGCATGTTCTAGTAGAAACCCAAAATACAAGTATGGACCTGGAAATGAGATGTGACCATCTAAATCTCTCCAGACGCCCTGGAAACTATTTGACTTGTTGACAGAGATGCGTCATAATTCAAACTACAAATCTGATTTTAATCTAAGAGTCAACACAAAAAAGCATTAAAAGTTAAACAAAGTCGTCAGAGACCCAGAGTCTGTGCTGCTCTGCTGCCAGGTCCTTGAATGAGACGCTCCGATAATAACGAATGGAAAAATGTCTCCAATCCCGTCAGTCGGTGAAAACACAGCCTGCAGTGGGACTAGACGGACACCAGTGATTACAGGCTGATGAAGCTCGTCAGGTGGTTCGACACGTCAAATCACAGTGATCGCTGGATGAGAGGAGCTGTGTTAAATGCCAGCTCTGTGTAGTGTAGAGTTTATATTATGATGATAAATCCCCACTGTGGGACCAATAAAGGAATATCGTTATCTTATCTTATCTTAATACCATCGTTACTGTACCAGACTGAAGCCGACGACTCGGCTCAGTCACATCAACTTCTGGTTCATTCGTTGCCGTCGTTGTGAAGGAAAAATAATGCACACTAAGCCAACTCACCTTTTCATCATTTACAGCAGCAGGGACTTTGACTACAGTGTCAAAAGCTGGATACTGTTTAATTGAAGTAGTATCACCAAGAATATGAAGTATGTTTCCTTTCACATTCACATCAGTCATTATGAGTAGAAGTATAGTATAAGTACACAGTACAAGTGAAAACATAAATGTTCAAGCAGCAGTGAGTGGTGAGTTTTGGCCACTTGAGGGCAGTGGAGCAAGTTGTAAACAACATTTATACATATATTTATACGTTGATTTATGCATCCAACAAACTCTGACAACATCAGCATTTCTTCTTCTGTTGGCTCCAGAAATGAAGCAGATCTACATCCACATTAAGCATCTCTTTTGTACCTAGTAATACTTGTTGTACTGTTGTCAAAGCATAGTATAATTAGATAGCACCTTGACATGGATGTTCTCAGTGCACCTTACTTTGTCTTATTGTTTATTTATTCCTTGAAATACTGTAGAGGTTATGTTGAAAACTCACAACATACACTTGAAAACACATTTTAAAAAACCCGCATTAAGCAGGTTTCTAGGAAGAAAAAGCCACTGGATAAAAAACCCACTAACGTCATTCATTCCTGGGACAAATGACTGCAGTAGTCTGAGGGATTTATGCTCCAGCTCTGATCAGCAGTGACGGAAACCCTTTTGTTCTTTTCCGGTGCTTTCTGTGTCGTCACAGCCACAAATTTGGTCTGTCACCGTGGAAGCAGCGCTCGAATATCACCCCAAATAAGTCGACACTGAGTCTGAATGAGACACAGAGTATAACAGACTAAGAAGTAACCGCCGCTACATTTTCACGGGCCTTCACGCCGCTTTCAGCCGTTTACTCATCCTGGTTTCTGGCACATCCATGATGTTAAACGAGACACATCAGACAACAAACAGAAGGGCATACTTGCCTACTGGTAATGGGAAAGAAATCCATTTTAAGTAGATTTTCTCATGTTTAAAAAAAATAAAAATAAAAAAATCATAAGTGCTGAGATATCATCAGCTTATTAAGTTGTTATGGCTAACATGTTAATAGAAAGCTTCCTATTTACACATTCGTATGTTGTACAAGTCAAGTTTGTGTCCGATGAATGAAGGTCCAATATTATCTTTCTTTTAGCTCTGTTTTTGGTCTCCACCAACTCCGGAGGGGCATATCTGTCTCTTTAGCTGCTAAATGCTCCACTGCATTCACCAGCTAGTCTCTAGGCCTGTTTCTGTTGACCTACTTTGATACGCATTTTCAATTTGTGCTTAAAAAACCTGAATGGAAACTTTAAAAATCCTGTTTGGCTGAGGTGGAAAAGTTTGTTTCAATAAAAGCAAAATGCGATAAAGTTGTTTAGAGCTTGTTTGGTGAGAAGTGCAGCTGCTTGCTGCTATTGTGAACAGGTCTGAACCAAATCATACAGCTGTGACCAACGTGCCCACATGTAGAGCTGAGGGGGGACGTCAGCATTTTTTCTCTATTTTCATGTAAAAATATTGATTTGCGCAGCTTTAAACTGCTCAGATTTAGACATGAAATGCACTATGGTCAGCAGTAACAGTGTACATAAATATGTTTGGCCATATTTTATTATTTTGACTAAAGCTTGGTGACCATTATGTTATTGTTTGTTTGTTGTTCTCACATTATTCAGAATCAGCTGTAGCTTCAGTTTCCTCCTGTCATGCTGCAGTTTCATTTCAGTCCTCAGCTCTGTAGAATAAGATGATGTTCCCGTCATACTGATCTTGTGTGACTTCTGTGTTGTTCCAGCCTGGATTTCTACTATCTAATTAGCAGTGTCCGGTCCGCCATCTAGTGGTCGAGCGCTGGAATATTTACCCTGAATATTTCCCATGATGCCATCGGCTGCATGTGTGAAAAATGGTTCAGTCATTATAAAGTGTCATAAGATGTTTCTACTAAAAGTTACTTAAGTGCTCTTGAGCATCTATAACTTTGTTTATTGCAGCGTCCTGCACCCCAAACATGTAGTAATCATGTTTACTGGAGTTATATTACCGCTGTTAATGCTGCAGTACTACTGCTACTAGTGCTGCTACAAGTACTGCTACTTCTTCTACTTCTATTACTGCTGTTATTATTACCATTATTATTACTATTAATGGTGTTATGGCTACTGCTGCGACACAAAGAATATTAATATCATTATTTTCAATAATGTGGATAGCAAATATAGGAAGTAGGAGTAATTAAATTGTGATTCTCCGTGACCCCTGTGGGTAAGTCACTGTTCTCTTGCCCCTCCCTACAGGGAGGCCGGTGCCTTGCTCAGGGGCACTTTAGAAGATCAGTAGTTTGACCACTTGTGTGCTTTATTCCCCCTCAGCGGAGAGAGCGGCGCTGGGAAAACAGAAAGCACCAAGCTGATCCTCAAGTTCCTGTCGGCGATGAGCCAGCACTCCCTGGAGGTATCGTCCAGAGACGGGACGTCGCATGTGGAGGAGGCGCTGCTGGAGAGCAGGTGATGTTGTTGGTGTCAGATGTGTGGGGCAGTTTAAATTCCAGACAAGCCTTGTTTGTCGGTCCAGTTAGTGACCCCGCTCCTTCTCCACTCCACAGTCCCATCATGGAGGCCTTCGGGAACGCTAAGACCGTCTACAACAACAACTCCAGCCGCTTTGGGAAGTTTGTCCAGCTGCATTTCTGCCAGAAGGGCAACATCCAGGGAGGCAGAATCATTGACTGTATCCTTTGAAACCCACTCTGTGTGAAGTGGCCACCACTTCCTTCCCTCTGCAAGTTTCCTCTGCAGGCTTAATATGCAGGAAGGAAGTACTTGAAGGGGTTGGCAAAGCTGTTTTTAAGGGTAAAGAGTTGCGTAGCGCCATGTGCACGACAGAGCCACTGCCTTTTTAAAGCATTTGTTTGGAGGGTATGAGTCCTAAAAAGCCCAGTCCATTTCCAATCTGTTATTTGTTTGCTCAGGTAGATGGAAATGACTTTTTCACAGTGGTGGGAAAGCTACTTAGAAAATGTGTAGTGAGCTAAACAACCTTCATTACTCTGAAGTTACCTCGCAGAGAAATTTAGCTACAGCAACAAGGCAAACGACGTTTAACTATGTCCAAGCTATTTTATTTTTACAATAAACCAACTTCATTAATGCAATTAATGTCAGCAGATATAATATAAATATATATTTTCTATAATCAGAGAGGCTCCAATCACATTTTTGCCATCGATAGTACACAATGCTCCAGACAAACCTTTTCACCAATATTAAATTAATATTAGTGAGGAATAAATCCTTCTGATATTTGCATGCTGATTACCAGGGAACTGAACCAAACGTTTACTCTTTGGAGGCATGTTTGACCCGTCACAGGCTGCTAAATCACCACAGAGGAATGAAATGAGTGTCATACAACTAAAGTCACTCGTCAGATCCATCGCAGGCTCCTCTAGATGTGCTGCATGGGCCTCAGGTTAGGAGACGCCATGTTTTGATGACCTGTTGACCACCAACTGTCCCGAAGTTGGTGTAAACCATCAAAAATCCTATATGCTATCTTTTTACTTTATTATTGTCATCTGCAGCGGTTATTTGCATACAAACACACAATTCAAATTGTTAGCAAATAAATCATTGTAATTTTACTTAAATATTTGCTGGCATTTGTAGTTTTAATTATGTATTATAGGCTACTGAGAAATGCAATTATATTGGTAGCGCCTCTACGGGTAGCGCCTCTACTGGCAGCGCCTCTACCGGTAGCGCCTCTACGGGTAGCGCCTCTACTGGTAGCGCCTCTACTGGTAGAGCCTCTACTGGTAGAGCCTCTACTGGTAGAGCCTCTACTGGTAGCGCCTCTGCTGGTAGAGCCTCTACTGGTAGCGCCTCTGCTGGTAGCGCTTCTACTGGTAGCGCTTCTGCTGGTAGAGCCTCTGCTGGTTGCGCCTCTGCTGGTAGCGCTTCTACTGGTAGCGCCTCTACTGGTAGCGCCTCTACTGGTAGAGCCTCTACTGCTGGTAGAGCCTCTACTGGTAGCGCCTCTACTGGTAGAGCCTCTACTGGTAGCCTCTCCTCTACTGGTAGAGCCTCTACTGGTAGCGCCTCTGCTGGTAGAGCCTCTGCTGGTTGCGCCTCTGCTGGTAGAGCCTCTACTGGTAGAGCCTCTATTAGAGCCTCTACTGGTAGCGCCTCTGCTGGTAGCGTCTACTGGTAGCGCCTCTACTTGTAGCGCCTCTGCTGGTAGAGCCTCTACTGGTAGAGCCTCTACTGGTAGAGCCTCTACTGGTAGCGCCTCTGCTGGTAGAGCCTCTGCTGGTAGCGCCTCTGCTGGTAGCGCCTCTACTGGCAGCGCCTCTACTGGTAGCGCCTCTGCTGGTAGAGCCTCTACTGGTAGCGCCTCTACTGGTAGCGCCTCTACTGGTAGAGCCTCTGCTGGTTGCGCCTCTGCTGGTTGCGCCTCTACTGGTAGAGCCTCTGCTGGTAGCGCCTCTGCTGGTAGAGCCTCTACTGGTAGAGCCTCTACTGGTAGCGCCTCTGCTGGTAGACCTCTCTGTAGCGCCCTACTGGTAGCGCCTCTACTGGTAGTGCCTCTACTGGTAGCGCCTCTACTGGCAGCGCCTCTACTGGTAGCGCCTCTACTGCCCACACTGCTTTTTAATCATGCAGAACCCTGTTGGTCTAACTTGTTATGTAGTCTCCAGCTGTTATGGGCCTTGACCGACACCTTTCTGACCACAGACCTCTTAGAAAAGGTGAGTGTCCTTCCTGCTATCATTTCTGTAATTGTATTTACTCTTAAAGTTTCTCTCATCAAACCTCCTAAAACAGTTTAACAGCGTCACCGTACAGCTCTCAGTGGTGACAACTTCATGCTGTAAAACAAAAACTTCTCAAACCACTAACAGTCTTCTGATCTGTACGCTCCAAACACTCATCATCACCAAAACAGGACTGAAGACAGATACTGGAGCTTCGAGGCGACGGTCACAGCTTGTGCTGCAGTAGTGGTTTGGATGACCACAGAGTCTGTTCTCTGTTAAGGAGGCAACGTTTTACAGACACTGATTCAAACAGAGGGTTCGTGTCTGGAGATCTCTGAAGATATATTATGGTTGGAGTTGTACTTAGTAACCCATTCTCATCCCAACTCATCACATACCGATCTTTGTCAGGAAACCTTGGCGTCACTTTGTAACGCACTGGGTCGGCCGCTGCATCAACTACCATGATGTTCTGAAGGAGAACGAGCTGGACCTTGACACTGTGTGCTGATATCAATATGAGTGCTTCTCTTTCCCTACAGAACCGAGTGGTCCGGCAGAACCCAGGGGAGAGAAACTACCACATTTTCTACGCTCTGTTAGCAGGAACCAACACCCAGCAGAGAGGTGAGCCCCACCCAACTAAACTCAGCACTAAATAAAGATTAATATTAAAAAAGTAGCGCATGGGGAACATGCACTGGTTAAATTTGAAATTTTGGGCTTCCATAACATGGAAAGAAAACATCCAACATACACATTCAGGTGTTTAGTTTACTACTTTGTTTATTTGCATCTGTAGATTTCTACTAAAGTCAACATTAGATAATTCCTCTTTTGCATATTTAAACTTCAAATATCAGAAAATGTTTACAGTAGTGTTTACCTGTAGTGTCCCTTAAATACAAAACATCTGGACAGTAATATTAACAGGGTGTTACAGCTGCAGGATGGTACATACTGGAGGTAATAAAGCAGTAATATGAGTAGTAATGTATTATTTGTCAGTAAAATCACTGTGTGCATGTGTGTTTTGTTATTCCAGAGGCGTATGGGTTGACCCAGCCTGACAGCTACCATTACCTGAGACAGTCCAGCTGCCTCTCTGATAAGACAATCAACGACAGCGCCACTTTTCAGGATGTTCTGGTACGCAGGACGCAGCTGGCTTCATCACTGCACATTTACCTCTATATTCATACTTACATGCACTCATTTAAGGCTAACGGTAGCCGTTATTTTCCAGTTGTATTAATCTGAGGATTACTTTTTGATTTGTTTTGAATTGTCAAAAATGACAAATGTCTGAAAGTTTTTTTTAGGTAATTATGCATACATACTGTATATTGTATTCCAAGAACATTAGATTTGATTTCCCACATATATTTGCATTATATTTCTGTATGGAGCTCATTCATTCATTTATTCAGAGTAAGAAACTCTCTGAATATTTGATCCTGGTGAGACTGAAAAGTGAAACTGCTGCTGTTAAACCCAAACCAACAGACGCACAGCTTCAAGTCAGTCCAAACCTCCAGAACACCCAAAAGACTCATCAGCTGCTGGAGACAGATTGGAAAGAACCGCAGCTTTCGGACATATTTTCAGTCCCAGAAGAAACTAAATCAGCTGCTGAGGAATTCAGAGACGTGAAGCTTTGACGTGAGGTTTTCTTTGTGCTTTCTGTCAACTCAAGTCAAACTTTATTTGTGTAGCATCTTTAAAAACAACCGCAGTCGACCGCAGTGCTGAACATGCACATAATAAAATGAATACAATGCAAACGACCATGCTGTAACAGAAGTAAAGGAGCAGCAGCACAACAGAAAATAAACTTAATCAAACACCAGCGAGGCGAGCTGAGTCTTCAGCAGCGACTTACATGATTCTACGCTCTGAGCTGTTTTACTGTTTAGAGGTAAACTGATCAGAGATCAGTGGCTCCGTCTCTCTGTTTCTGAGTCTAGTTCTGGGGACGTCCAGGAGCATCTGATTGGTCAACCTCAGCACTCTAGCTGGAGTATTTAAAACCTTAAAAACCTGGAGTAAAATCTTTAAAACAATCAGTAGTACAGTACAGGAAGCCAGCCGGTGAAGAGACGATTGTTGTAACCCACATACAAAGAATTACAGTAGTCTAACGAGAGGTAATAAAAGCATTATGGGTAACTCTCTCCACGTCCCTGGGAGACAGACAGGCTTTTATCGTAGCTGAAAGCGTGAAGTGAAAAGGCTGTGTATTGTTTTCTGTGGTTCCCAGAATGCCATGCGGACGATGCAGTTCACAGAGGAGAACATCGGGGAGATCCTGCGCCTCCTGGCCGGGATCCTCCACACAGGGAACATCGAGTTCATGACGGCCGGAGGAGCACAAGTCTCCTCCAAATCAGGTCAGAGGATTTCTCCACACTTTCCACACCTTCCTCTGCTTCACACCTTCTTTCACCTCTGTCTCTTCCACTCGCAGTGTTTTACAGCTTCCTTTTTTTTTTGTTTTCCACCGGCCTGTCCTCACAGGATGTCAGCATCAATTATTGAGTTATGTTTGCATTAACCTTTAGTGATCAGCATAAGTTTGGCTGCTGTTTGTCAGGTACTGTATGTACAGTAGGTGTGTAGGTGTGCTGAGGTGCCTTAAACCTGCATTCTTTCTAATATCCAGCAGGGGGCGACTCCTCTGGTTGCTTAAAGAAGTCTGATTGTATAGAAGTCTGAGAAAATGAGCTGATTTCTCACCTGATTTATTACCTCAGTAAACATCGTAAACATGACTTTATGGTCTCAATCGCTAGTTTCTAGTCTTCTTCAATACAGCATGGTGTTCATTTAATAAATTATGGTCCCAGTCAGAGTCACTGGTGACATGTAGAAGTGATCGCTGGTTTACTGTGATTGTACTGGCCGTAGGAGAAGGAGGATGATGCTGAAAACGTCCTGATGTGATCAGCAAAACGTTCCTGCTCAATTAAGCAAATGACTTAGATTATGTTACCGGCAGACATCAGCGTTCAATCCAAATATCTGAAGTCTCTGATGATGAGGTTTGTGTGTTTCTTAACATCAGCAGCTCTCAGCCGGACGTCTGACCTCCTGGGGCTGAACCCAGATCAGCTGGCCGAGGTCCTGACCCACCGGTCCATGATCCTCAGGGGCGAGGAGATCTCCACACCGCTCACTGTGGAGCAGGTGAGTAAACTCCAGTCACCACGTAAGAGATAATGCACAGCGAGAGGGGGTTTATTTCACAACAGTGACCCGCTAGCTGTACATACTCGTATACATACGTCCATACTCATACTCACTTATTACACAGTTACTAATGAAATAAACAATTTGACACAAAAATGGTCCAACAGAGTCCGACTGTGCCCATAGCAACGGTCTGTTATACATAGCAACAGTTTGTTATACATATCAATAGTCTGTTATACATAGCAGCGGTCTATTATAAAGAAATAACAGACCGTAGATGCCGTGATTCAATCAGAATGGAGTATTAAACAAAGCTGTGTAATAAACCTGGATTATAACCTCTGATGATCTCCACAGACTAACTATAGACTCCCAGTGAACGCTGTGTTTGTTTCAGGCAAAAAGGAAGCTTTTTACAGTATATACTGTATATAAAGCCTGGTTATATACAAACTGTGGTGATGTTTTCAAACGTGTTGTTTTGTCTGACCAGCAACCCAAAACCCAAATATATTCATCAATAAAATAATGGTATGAAAGCAGCAGACTGGAGAAGCCAGAACCAGGATGGAGGGTAATTTAGCTTGATAAACGACTTCAACAATTACTTTTATTATCAGACTTGCTGTCAGTTAATTTTATGGTGATTGACTAACTGTTTCAATAGATGTAGCTATTGTCATAGTATTTGGCATTTCTGTTTCTAAATCTTTTTTTATTTTTTATTTTTTTTTGCAGACATGTCAAAGGTCATCATATCAAATGCACATGTGTCCATGACATGAAATAAAAACCTAGAGAGAGGACCCTCCATCCTCCCCCAACCCATGTTGGTCTTGGTGACAGGAAAGAAAAAACTTTGAGAAAATCAAAAAATCTTAATAAAAATAAATATAGTAATAAATATAAGGTAATAAAACTAAAATAATAATAGAGACACTTTTGATACTTATGTTACAAATATGAAAATTGTCTCTATTATTGATTTATTTTATACAGTATAAAGTCAGATTATTGTCAGATTTATTATATGTTTGTCAGTTTTTTTATTTGTCATTTGTAGCAGGTTTTTTGTTTGTTTTACTAATCAGCACCTTTAACATTTAGCGACGCAGCTAAATGTTAAAGGACCTTAAACACACATCAGTGAGAACAATGAGTCTAATTTTAGCAGGACGACGGTTCAGTTTGCTCCGTGTAGGCCGACCAAACAAACACGAAGCATTTCTGGATTTTCTCTCTGCTTCTGCTTGTTGTTGTCGCCGTGTGGCGACCGAGGCTGCTGACGGCCTGCCGGAGCTGAGAGTTCAGTCTGTAGGTCAGCGGTTCCTGTTCAAACACCAGCAGGCTTTAAACCATCACTGGTCCCACAGGTTCCTTTAGAGGAGATCCACTCATCGGCCTTTTGTTTGTTTTGTTTGTCCAACAAATTCAGGCAAAAATATTGCTGAATATTGATATTGATGAGATTGTGCGTAAAACACACATTTGTGTGTACACGCTGTTTGTGAATGACGTCCTTTGCTATTATTTTTTTTATGCCTCCATGCCGACCGTAGCCGCGGAGCCGGAGGGATTATGTTTTCAGGTTGTCCGTCCAGCCGTCCGTCCATCCGTCCAACATATTCTCATTAATATCTCACTTGGACTCACAGATCAGGTGACCAGATTTTGGTGGTCATAGGCCACTGTGACCTCATAAAACTTGTTTTGGACCATAAGTTTTGACATTTTGGACAGACATGGATGTAAACTACAACTTGGCTGGTTGGCTGCGGCGTACAGCTGCAGGGCGGTAATGCTGGACTTCCTTTTGATCAGAGCGTCGTCTCATAAACTAATAAAATAACATAAAATTACACAGAGCAGATGAGTAGTTCATATTTCAGTGTCTGAATGAACGCATCTGAAGCAAAACCCCAAAACATTTATCAGGCAAAGGACGAATGGAGGAATTAAGATATAATTACTACAGAATCTGAAATATAAACCAAACTGAACTGTTCAACTACAGCAGTACTGAAGCTCAAAGTGTATTTTCACACACGTAGCAGATTTCTATCATCCTGACTGATTTCTGAGCTGGTCATCTGTCTGCTGCTCTGCAGGCGGTGGACTCCAGAGACTCCATGGCCATGGCACTTTACTCTCAGTGTTTCAACTGGATCATCCGCAAGCTCAACAACCGCATCAGGGGCAAAGAGGACTTCAAGTCCATCAGCATCCTGGACATCTTTGGATTCGAGAACTTCGAGGTGTGTTTGAGGAAATATTCACCATAAAACACTTTTAACACTTGAACACTTAACAGTCTGTGAACTGAAACCTCCCATAAAAAAATAGATAATTGTGGAGAAAATAAAAACTCTTTTTTTTTTTTTTTTTTGTTTGTCTGATATGAGCCCAGAATGTCTCCAAGGGATGAATACAGTTAATTAAATTTAACTGAATTAAATTAAATTCCTGTCTGAATTCGACTCAACAGCGTGACCTTTTATTTCCTCTCTCCCAAGTATTTTAATCATATTTTAATTGTTAATCAGTAAATACGCCTCAGGGGTTCATTAACTCTCCGTCTGTGTTTTCTGGGTCTGATGTCGGCCTGATTTTGTTCCCCACAGGTCAACCGCTTTGAGCAGTTCAACATCAACTATGCAAATGAGAAGCTTCAGGAATATTTTAACAAGCACATTTTCTCCCTGGAGCAACTTGAATACAACAAGTAGGTGGAGGCTGTTTACTCACTGTGGATCGTTTTGTTTTTCCCTCCACAAGTCTGTCGTCTGATGTTACTCTGCATTCTCCAAACGCAGTTCACTACTGTGGCCAGAAAGTTGTTTCATAACAAGAGGAATTTAATAATAATAATAATAATAATATAAGTAAAGTTATTTTAAAAGGGTAAGACAGGGAAGGCCAACAGATGATAGGGAAGTTGTGATGCCTTCACGTTGAGCTCTGTAGGCTCATTAATTCAATGTTGCCCACAAAATAATTGGCATATCTTATCTTATCTTATCTTATAACTCTTACATAATACCTCAAAGATGTGGACACGAGGCTCCTCTTTTCTTACAATTTCAGGGAAAAACTTAGTTTTTAAGAAAATAATCTTTGTTTTGATCATTTATTTAAGGGATTATTCTCCCTTTCTATTTGTCTATTATTTAATATTCATAATAGGGCTGTCAGTTGATTAAAATATTTAATTAATCACATGATTGTGATGGTTAATCACGATTAATCGCACATTTTCTGTTCAAAATGTATTCAAAAGTATTCAGTGCTCTTATAAACATGCATATGCTGCTTTATGCAAATGCACATATGTATTTATTATTGGAAATCAATAACAACACTAATCAATAACAGATATTGTCCAGAAACCCTCCCAGGTTCTGACTTTAGCATCAACAATCTGCTCCAATCAGAACATGGCAAACTGCAGCCCAACAGGCAACAACAGCTGTCAGTGTGTCAGAGTGCTGACTTGACTAGGACTTGATCCAGACTGACTGGGACTATCATAAAGTGGGCATGTCTGTAAAGGGGAGACTGGTGGGGACCCAGAGAACCCATTTACATCCACACATCTGGAGGTCAGAGGTCAACGGACCCCTCTGAAAATGGACATGCCAGTTTTTTAAGTTAGGAGCGGACCAGGTTGGTACCGATGCACTCTGTAGGTTTTTATTTTCAAATATGAGGATCTTCACTCCAGTTTTCAAACTGAGCTGCTACAAACTAAAAATAGCAACTTGCGTTAATGTGTTAAAGAAATTTGTGGCATTAAAAGAAATTAACACATTATTAATTATTAAAATTAAATCAGCCCTAAACCAAAGATGTAGTTGGCTTTGTAGCGAGGGCAATAACCGAATAATGTCTAACAACTGTCATGTTTTAAAATGGTGAATGTGTGTTTTGTCTGGATTAAAATCAATCTTTCAAACTTGAACAATGTTCAAAGTGAAATAAGACGTCAGTGAAGGCTCACTCTTTAAGGCTGCTCTGCTTTGGCTAAGCTAGCATGGAAAATCAGCCCTGCAGAGTGTAGCCTGCCAAGTATCGTTGTATTCCACATACAGTATATACAAAACATCATCTCATATCCTCTCTGACCAAATTGTTACCTGATGTTTGTCAGTAATTAGAAAACACAGCAGCTGAGGTCACCAGCCTGAAGGCAGTCGCTCCAAAGCTCCAACAACAACTGTGTCATTTGCAAAGCGGCAGCCTCTGAGGCCGTCTGCTTGTCCTCCGAGTCGGACGATTTATGGACAAAACAGCACCAAAACGCTGTTAGCTGTTGGAAGTTACCTGCACACAGCGCACCTGCTCGTAACAATCCCTTCATTAGTGTTTGAAAATGCTCAGTAACAAGTAGTCGGAGTGGAGGTGAAATATTCCCTCTTTGCAGACAGAGATCCACTGAAAGACTCAATAAGACATGATAATGGGTTTACTTTCATGCTGTCCATTTCTTTATTTGCTGTAAAATGTCTCTGACCCCTGTGTTGTTTTTTGGGTGCTTTCTGCAGGGAAGGCCTAGTTTGGGTCGACATCAACTGGATGGACAACGGAGAATGTCTGGATCTGATCGAGAAGGTACGAGGGCAGAAGTGATGCACAGAGGGAAGTAGGATGATGCTGCTGTGGGTGACACAGACTTTTTATGATACATCTTAAAATTAGTTTTGTAGCAGGTAAGATGTGTGATACTGATGAGATACTTTGATGAAGATGCAGCGGTGATAGAATTGCATTTTTCGGCGATTGGATGTTGATCACTTGTGTTGAGTAAACTGCTCAGAAACCCCCTTATTGTCAGTGTAGCTAGGAAAGACATCCATCCTCATTTTATACAGTGATCAATGAAAAGGCTCCTATGGGGACTAACATCATCACCATGAATCCAGGTGGACTCATTGATCCACCAGAGTCTCAGCTTTACACTGAGACCCAGTTTATGGGATTCAGCACCGTTTAGGGACCCAGTATGCAGAAATACTCAGATACACCATTTAGACTAGGAGACAATAACACAGTTATACTGCATGTGATTATCATAAAGTGTTCGTGTTCTGTAAAGGGGAGACCGTCGGTACCCATAGTACCCATAGTACCCATAGTACCCATAGTACCCATAGTACCCATACCCATTTACATTCACATAGTATTATTTAAATTTTCACCTAAAAGCAAAGTGTTTTATAACAAGAGGGAACAGAAACAAACAAGAGATCACAAGAGAGTGAAATCTGGTGACAGCGGAGAGGATAACAATAACGATGATGATGATGATGATGATGATGATGTCGATGTCGTCTCTGTGTTTCCATAGAAACTGGGTCTCCTGGCACTGATGAATGAGGAGAGTCACTTCCCCAAAGCCACAGACGACACCTTACTGGAGAAACTCCACAGCCAGCACTCGGTGCGTCTCTGTCCGACGCCTTTCCGCTGACCTTTTCACCTTTCAGCGGGTTTTTAACCGCGAGACTCTGATCCAATCAGTTTCCCTCATTTACCTTCACAACTCAACGAGCATCTCATCAGTCACCGTCGTCACTCTGACATTTAGTCCGACTGTCATTTCTGTTTCTGTCAGTACTTTACTGCAGTATTTCCGTCTTGTGTTACTTTATACTTCCACTCTGCTACATCTCGCAGGTGAATATTGTAGGTTTTACTTTACTACATTTATCTGACACATCAGTTACTTTGCAGATTTAGATTAATACAAAATCTAAATCATTTTATGATGTATTATTATAGATTAAACTCCCCAGCAGTATATAAAATCATTAAAACTAGCTCCAACTTTACCAGCTGCGACATTAAAGTGATGAACACATTCATGCATCAATAATTATTATAATAATTACAACTGTATAATAATCTATATTATTCTGAAATTAATAGTTTGGTGAGTATATTTTGATGCTGATACTTTTGAACTTTTACCTCATTGACATTTTGAATGCAGGACTTTTATTTATAACAGTAAAGGTATTTCTTCACCGTGGTATTAGTAGTTTTAGATATTAGTACTTCTTCCAACTCTGGTACTAAGACCTCATCATTCAGACTTTCTGAATTCATATTAGCTCTGGCAGTCGGTCGTCTCAATTGAATGAAGTCATTGGCATTTATTCATTATTATTTTTGACAGAATAAGTGTTTGTGTGTAAGCGGTCCTGAAAACAGCTTGTCTTTTTCAGTTACTGTGGTCATTTTCACAGCTCAAGCAGCAGCCTGGTTAAGGATGCTGAGTTAAAGTTAGTTAAGCAGTCTGAACTGAGGCCTCATATCGGCCTCCCCCTGGTTGTAGATCAGAAGATCATTGAACTACTTTACTAATTACTTATATTACTAATATTAAATACAAATAGCCCAGAACAGAGCTGTGAGACTAGTCTTATTTTGCCCCATAAGAACAAACTCAGACAACATGGTAAACTATCATAGTTACCAGAAGACAAAAGACAGTCATATTCTTTAATGACAGCATTTATTCTACTAAACCAGAGTTTAATACAGTCAACTTTAACCAGAACATCAGGTGATGGCCACATCATGTTACCTCACCCAAAATGCCTTAAACAAAAGTGATTTATCGTGCCATCAGTATAGCGGCCCTCTTTACATAGTCAGTCTTGTAGCAAATCCTCATTAAAATACCAGTAAAGAAAGCAGCTGATTGACAGTCCAGTAACACAACACACATTACACAATGTCATGTTGTATAAAGTACGTGTATGGTAGATAGGATGTACTGGATTCTGGACCCCAGGAAGACTAGCTGGTGCCACTAGCTAATGAGGATCCTCTTTAAATATAGAAATACAGTATGTCAGCATTATGTGGTAAAAGTAACCGCTGCATTTTTAATCCTGTTAGTACCAGTCGCTGACAGGATGCTGAATCTGATCCCCGTCCAGTTCTTTTGGAATCTGGAGCAGCTTGACTTGATCTAAACACTGATGTGACTGAGTACTAAAGAGGTGGATGACTTTAATATGAATAAATATGAGTGCTTGTAAATATTTCAGAGTTTTTTTTTTTCCATGGCTGTGTTCTCAGTGAAGCTTCACAACCTTATTAAACTGGATCATGATCAAATAAATGTCTGCTGGATATATCAAACCACACTGTGAACACTGTTAAAGTGGGTTGAAGGGGCAACTATCTATGAGACTCTTCTTCATCCACAGATTGATTTTACTTTTCATTTATTTTCCATCAGTTTTAGGACTAAATCATCCTCACAGTTTCATGCAGGTATGATTTCAGTGGACAGTAGATTAGCTGAGCCCTCAGAAACCAGCTGCAGTAAAGATTACAGATGTGCTTTATACAGTAATCCTCGACAGTCTGTCTCTTTCTTCATGACTCTGAGTGTTTGTCAGAATAATTACACTTGTTCCTTTGTCTTACTGCAGAAAAACTCTTTCTATGTGAAACCACGTGTTGCTGTGCACAACTTTGGAGTCAAGCACTATGCAGGAGAGGTAAGAGCAGCCTGTCTGTTTTCTATTATAGTGCAGAGTTCATATTATTGTCACACATAATACTTTAAGCCAGATCAGTTTAACCTGAATATCTGAAAGGGAAATCATGTGTCCAGGAGCTGCGTCTCTTTTCTTTATTCCTGTTAAACTCTCTGACGCCCCCTTGTGGCCGGTTGCAGGTGGTGTACGACGTGAGGGGGATGTTGGAGAAGAACAGGGACACTTTCAGAGACGACATCCTCAACCTGCTGAGGGAGAGCAGGTAGATTACAGCCGTCCCGACTGAAGGGGAGGCCGGCACTGTTTTACATATATTAAAACGAGCTGGACATTAAATGCCGTTGCTCAGTGACATTTGGATGGGGTGGCCAGATGTGTGATAGAAGAAGAAGAAGAAGATCTACATATATTAGCCCCAGTGGGGAAATTCAATTTAAACCTGTTTAACTGGTACATGGTAAATGCAGACTTGAACTCAGTGACATATTGGATGGGGTGATGCCAGATGTGTGATACTATATATAATTAAACTGCACCACAGACTGAGCACTGCGCCCCCATATATATAAAATATATATAAATTAAACTGCACCAGTATAGTATAGTTTTCAGGCTGAAGTTTGACCCTGACGTCACCGTGCTTCTTTTATTTGGTTTTTGGTTATTTGGTTTTTGCATTTTTCTAAAGTTAAAAGCGACATCGTTAAACATCGTTAAGAAATAAAGAAGGGGAAAAACATCACTGATCTTCTGACATCTGACCCAATCAGCTTGAACACATCTTGGAAATCATCATAAAGTCAGTCTTCTTCAATATTTTGGAAAATTTAAAGCTTCTCAGGGGTCAAATTGTTATAACATATAAACCTATATCAGTGCCAAATGTGCTGCTTTTATCGCAAAATACCCCAAACTGCCCTGCTAATTATAGCAATGTATAAATGTAGTTATAAGCACTCAGAAATGGCCATAATGTATGGATATTGTTTATAACAATAATCATAACACATCATGATGATTTGTAAGGTCAAGTATCATAATAGTTCATAATAACTGTCACTGTCTTTTTCTTTTTTGTTTTTCAAGGATGATAGTGTAATTGTGTGTTCTTTCATTTACAGTAACTTATGTTATTATTATGAACAACTGTTAACTATGGGAATTATAATCACTATTATCTTCACAACAAAATGTCAGTGAGTGAAGTAATATGATGTTTTACCTTAGTTATTATAAAATGCCTTATAATGTGTTATGATTATCGTTATAAAGCATTATGAATATTTATTAGTGCTTATAGCTTTAAGTATACAGTGCTATAAGCAGAGTATAATGCCTTATGCATTAAGTATAATGCGTATAATGCAGTATAGACATGGGCATCATCGAGTGTTGCCACTTTTTCTTCCAGAACAAGTTCGTTATAGTTTGAGGTTTTTGTTCTCGTCTGTGCGGAGCTCTGCGGCCTCGCCTGGTAAAATCTGAAAACACTGAAAACATGTTTTGGGGAGTACACCAAAATATAAGAATAAAGTTTAAAGTAAACGTGACGTCTTAAAGAGAGGGCTGATAGAGTCCATCATTAATATGGTGCAGAACAGTTGGGTAACAACTCTTTTACTACAATTAAATTATAAAGCTCTCGTGCTGTCCTGCACTGCATCGGCCTGTTTGCCTCTGCATAGTCCACCGCAGGTGTTTTCTAACTCTTTCCTTTTGATTTTGCCAGGTTGGACTTTGTCTATGATCTGTTTGAACACGTACTGAGCCGAAACAAGCAGGACACTCTGAAGAGCAGCTCCAAGCACAGACGGCCCACCGTCAGCTCCCAGTTTAAGGTAAGTCACAAATAAACAAGGTGAGATTCACTGTGGAGGTCGGTGCTGAAACCAGGACTGGCTGCACTAACAGCACCGCTCTCTCATCTGAAATACAAGTTAGACAGCAGTGCATGCTATCTTATTCAGGTAGCTCTGACACTAGTAGTACTAGTAGTAGTATGAGTAGCTCTTACCTCAGCTCTTCAGCAAGAACCCTTTTGAAACCCTTATTTCTAAGAAATATTTATATACAGTGTGTGTGTGTGTGTGTGTATATATATATATATATATATATATATATATATATATATATATATATATATATATATATATATATCTATAGCAATGGTAGCTATAGCAACGGTTAGGGCTGTGGGATTCAAAGTTGTTTATTGCAAATTACATTAATTATCCTGTTTTTAGTACTGTATAAATCAGCTTTATTGTTAGGCTTTTATTAGGTATGTTGTTGCTTTTAAATGACAAAGACGAGTTTTAAAACAAATTAGATACTTGTTTATTGTTAAATGCAAAACACAGAAAGGCAACGCGGTGCAACTTTTTTCAGCTGTGTTCATAGTTCCTTCAAATGAAACCCGTGTTGACGAAATGGAAATTCATCTACAGGATGTGTGCGGTGTTCAAGTGGTTAAGTCATCAGAACATCGCTGCTGAGCGAGGCAATATTAACGGTACTGTCGACGTCTAGACGCCGCAGAGAGCAGTTTAGCAAGCTAGCTAGTAAGTTACATAATGCAGGAAATGTAAAGACATTCCCTGCCTCTGCTATTTCTGACAACATCAACAAACTCGTCACAATTTGTGAAGTCTTGTCAATGCTACGTTATTACAGTGGATTTATTGTGACAGCCCTACTAATGGTATTAACCTCCATGAGTGTAGTACTACATGCTATGAGCAGAAGTAGTATAAATATTTGTGCTCACAGTATCATCAGTAGTAGCTGCAGTAGTAGAGGAAGCAATAGCAGTAATACTACTAGTAGTAAGAGAAGTGTTTGTGTTGTTGCAGGATTCTTTGCACTCCCTGATGGCCACTCTCAGCACTTCCAACCCGTACTTCATTCGATGCATCAAACCAAATACACACAAGGTGAGTGCTGCTATACACATGCACATGCACACACACACACACACACACACACGCCCACGCACACACACGCACACACACTTTGCCTTGAGCAAGCATTAGCAGGTCAGGATGTCGGCGCGCTGTAGCAGTGTGTGTGAATCGTTTGTCATTTTAATAATCAAACAGTCCTCCCCCACCAACCATCCAGCCGCAGACAGGAATGAGAGGCGTCTGGCCCCTTTGGTGCCCTTTGACCTCTCCGGGTTGCCTAGCAACAGGCCAGAGTAGTAGAGAATGCGTGGATAATGTACACAAATGAGATACAGGAAAGAGTGGTGGGGTTCACCGTTTGCACTCCCACGCCCGGCTGGGCAGATGAGCCACATTCACTAAATATTTAAACTATTACTATCCAGTGGACACTTGTTAGTCCAGAATATGAACAGAGAATCCTACTGTTGTGTTTAAGCTTTTAAGAAAGAACAGGTCATGGAAAACGGAGGCTGACCTGGAAATGGAGGCTTGTGGCTGTGTTTGCTTGCTATCATGCTGGTTGTGGTTTCCTCAGCACCAACCAGGCTCCTCTCTCTGTGCTCTATATTTAATTCCTGGGTGACGTCACACGTTCATCTGTGGTTTGAAACTCCCCAGGCTACCAGAGTATTGACTCTCTCATCGGCAGGACTATTCTTAGATCAGCGTCTCGTCGATATCTGTCTGGAGGGCCTCTTCCGCTCATTAGCACCGTCACTGCACACGTCAGATGTGTCAGGTTTAAATGGAAATGTGGTCAACGTGGAATCACTCATTGATTGCTGATGTCAGTGATTGTTGCCTGCTGATCAGTGTTGGTTTACTGCCAGAGAATAATTGGTTTTCTGGTAGAAACTAATTGATATGTTAAGTAGCTGACTGTGAACGTTTCTGGAGATTCTTCTGTGATCATGAGGTCTCTGGTCGTGAAAACCAGTACAGTTGAGAATGTATGGAGTCAGATGGTGGGTATATTGGATAACAGTGGATATGAACAACTTGTCCATATCAGCAGAAATCAACTGTGAACTGATCACTGTTTCATCAGTGACACATCCAACCAATGTTGATTGAGAGAATTCTACGTCATATCGTCAGGTGTTCGTGTTATTTTGTCCACCCCCGTGTATATTCGAGCAGCTGTGACGGAGACAGATGTGGACACTCGGAGGTTTGTGACGCAAATGTGACATCGAACCTGCATCACATCTGAACCGTCGCTGTGAGGACTTTTGTTCGTCTGAGGAGTTTTGATTTGCACACTGAGCCCCTCTGTTCAGCACTGCGTGCGTGCGTGCGTGCGTGCGTGCGTGCGTGCGTGCGTGCGTGCGTGCGTGGGCTTCTGATCTTTTGTACATTATCAGTGTCTGTTACTGATTTCAGTTGTAGTTTTGTTCACTTCATGCTGTATTTAATTCAGACAAAGTCATTTCCAGTGTTTTGCTGATTTCACAAATGTGTGTGTGTGTGTGTGTGTGTGTGTGTGTGTTACTGTGAGCTGGTTTGTAGTTCAAAACCTATGCAGTCACAGATTTCTTTTCTTAATTTGTAGATAAATAGATATACAGATGTATAGATTTGAAGATAAGACTCTCGTGGGTATCGCTGGTGTCCTCTGGGAGACCAGCTGGACAGCCAGCATGTTTTTATGAGGCAAAACACGACCGTCTGGACTCCTCTTCTGATCGAATGTTAAACAAGGCTGGATGATGACTTTTAAATGGGGCTTAATGTAGTGAGGCAAGGAGGGGGGGTGTTAAGGCCGCCCCAGGGGAAACAAGGGTCAGGGAGACCCGGCACGCGGCCCCTAAAAGCCCCCGAGAGGCGTCCCTGTCATCTGCCCGTTTGACTGTGAGCAGGTGTCACAGGGGAGGAAAAAGCATGAAGAACACTTCAGTGTGGAGGAATATTTATTTCTGTTTATTTCGCTCTCCTTCTGTTTGACGCTGTGAGGAGAGGTTAACTTACTCTCTGACTGACTGACTAACAGCTATTTTGGGTGCAGTGATGTAACGGTGTGTTGGGTCATAGGACACCTGCAGATGGGAAGTGGAGTCTCTGTGGAAATATCAATATATTGACCGAATGCATAATAGTGTGGACAGACTGTTGGCTCTAAATAGGAATCATACAAACACTCACGTTTGTGCACTTTCATACAGGCACACGCCAAAGACAAGAGTCTTTTCACTGTGGCAGCAGTCTTTCTGTGACATACCGTAATCAGATATCTACTTCTTATTGTAGAAAGGAAGATATTTGTTGTTATGTTATCTTGGCATTCGCCACCTCCAGGAAACAATACGTATCCACACAAGCATAAAAACAGAAACTATCCACTTTGGGTCGCTAAAATGAACCAAAACAAAAATGTAATAGTGAGCTTTAGATGTCTTGTATTTAAATCATTCATTTTGTATTTTGTTCAGCAAACAGCAGCATATTCTGTATAGGACATGTAGGTGACCTGTTGGTGCATACTTGTATTTTTGGTTTCTACTAGAACATGTCTACATGCTTTAATGTTCAAAAGCAGCTGTACTTTCCTCATATCAGCTCGGCAGAACCTTTGTCTGAAACGCTCTGTTTGAAAAGCCCAGTCTGCTCTGACCAACCAACCAAACTAAACTCTTCAGACTACGCTACAGCTCCACTCTAAGTAGCTTCGTTTGCAGGTATTATGCAGATGTGTTACTTGATGACATCATCACATTACGGCGGAAGAGGCGGGACTTGAAGGAAGGCATTTCAGGCAGTTGAGGAGCAGTGTTTCTGTCCGGGAGAGTAACTCCCTTTAACCATTAAAAACCCTATAAAACACACTAAAGGAAAGGGAACACACAGAAGTATAATGGATCCTCTTTAAAACAGTATCTGTGGGAAACATGAGAGCGGTAGTGCACACTAGTGTAAGACAAATTAATTTTAACGTCACAATGTTCTTTAACGCAGTAACACAACTTGAGATTTTTAGGTTGTATCCGGCTCAGTTTTAAAGCTAGAGTGAATATACTGGTATCACATGAAACTCGAAAACCTGATAAATCCATTGGTACCGACCCATTTTCAAAGGGGTCCCTTGACCTCTGATCTCCAGATGTGTGAATGTAAATGGGTTCTCTGGGTCCCCACCAGTCTCCCCTTTACAGACACACCCAGTTTAAGAGCGGATATTTCATGCTACAGTCAGAACCTGTGAGGGTTTCTGTGCAATATCTGTCATTGATTGGTGTTGTTATTGATTTACAATAATAAATATACACATAATTTTCATAAAGCAGCATATTTGTCCACTCACATGTTGATAAGAGAATTAAATACTTGACAAATCTTCCTGAAGGTTCATTTTGAGCAGATAAAAAATATGTGATTCATTTGCAATTATCTGTAGAGGATCATGTGATTAATCATGAATATTTGAATTGATTGACAGCCCTAGATAAAAGTTAATCAGCTCTGAACCTATGCTGAGATCCAGCCAACCGACTGGTCATGAACTGTATACATAAAAATAAATGTTAACGCCCTTTAAACGGTGACTGAGCAACTCCTGCCTCATTTACAGACGTTTTCCTTTGTGTCCATGTTAACACAACAGCTCCAATCCATGCTCACACACAGGTTCGCTGGTAAAAACCTGTCATCCTCATCATCTACGCTCATCAAATGCGGTCGCCCGTCACCACAGCAACCCCATCCTCCTACAGGCATCATTAAAGTGTGTCTGGGTTTTCACATTAACAACAACCGACTGTAGAGACTGATCAGGGTCATTGATCCTGACTGGACCTGTGTTGACGGCTCATTGTGTGTTTTTGTCTGTAAAACAAACTGAGTACAGTCACACACACATATCTGTGTCATTACTGTCAGCAACCAGTTTAAACTGGGAATCTGTGACATGTTCAGATCAATGGACGGCTCTGTCTGAGTCCCAGCGGTGGTTCGTCCTTCATCCTGTTTCTGAAACTGGCTGCAGATGAGATCAATGTTGCTGTGATCATTCACTCACAGGAAGTGATGCAGTTATGTTTGTGGTTTGTTTGAGATAAATATGAGAAACAGAGGTGGGATCATTCAAGTCAGCAGTTTCCCTCCAGGGCTATATGGTGAAAATCAATATCGCAGTATCATGAAAATACTACTACTACTCAAGTATTTATACGTAGAGTGAAATGTCTGCAAACTCATACTTTGTCAGTTTTTAGCTGCATTTTGCTTAAATCACTAACTAGGAAAACTGAGTAAGTTCATCTAACTTGACTTATTCCACTTTAGTGCCCAAGATGCTCATTACAGCTGAATAGGTATATATTGTAAATATACAAGGGATGCACTGAAAATTATGGGCCGATACAATCAATGTTTAAAATAAAAATATGGCTGATACAGATGTTTGGTTGTTGTTTATTTTGTAATTTATTCTCCATTTGGTAGCAGGGAAACAAAGACATCTTCATTATGAAATAAACAGCTGAACTGCCTTCACTCTTAAAGCCACTCAGCCCTTCTGAATAAGCACAAATTAAATCATTCAAATTTATGAAACAAGCCTCAAAATGATCTTCTTTCACATGATAAATAACTGCTTCAAAGGCCTTTATGCAACGACTACCTACTCAATGAGAGGGATTTATTTTTCAGTACAGCCCAACAAAAACATTTTATGAAACATAAATTAAATGTGATTTAATCAGCAGCTAACAACACAACATTTAGCCGGCACAAAAGGAATGAATGCATCGAGCACTGCCAGCACTGAATGTCATTTTATTTGACAATAGGCTGTTTGCAGTCAACAAGGCAAAAATCAGCCAATACCAATATTCTGCCTACAGACAGGTTGAAATTAAACAGAATACAATAAATGTAAAAGTGGACAAAATGAGAAATGAATGGAGGTGCAAACTACAAATGATGATGCAGCACATGAATTAACGTGTTCCAGTTTAACTGCATATAAAGATGCATCTATTTTACTTTATTATGATGAAGTAAAATATCTCATAGAGACACGTGATATGATTCAACAGGAAGTTGGACGTTCAGTCCAGTTCAGCCAGTTTGAACAGCGTCGCCCACCAGAGCGTCAGACCAGTGAGCTGCAGTGAGTGGACACAAAGTCACCACACCACGTTTGAATGTAAACAGCCTGCCTACACACACACACACACACACACACACACACACACACACACACACACACACACTGTCAGGCCTTACAAGTGGCCCGCACAAATTAGCCTCAGCAGGAGACGCATCGCCATGGCAACCACAGCCCTCCCTCTCCACACAAAAAGGGGGTGTGGAGTTCTGGGTTTGAAAGCCTTTGTTTGACTCTGTGGTGGCTGTGTGTGTGTGTGTGTGTGTGTGTGTGTGTGTGTGTGTGTGTGTGTGTGTGTGTGTGTGTGTGTGTGAATGTGCGTGTGTGTTGAATGTGTGTGTGTGTTGAATGTGTGTGTCAGTGCCGGTCAGACACACAGAAACAAGGCAGCAGCTTTGGGAAGTTTTTCTGTCATTTTTCCTGTTTGTTTCTGGCAAACCCTGAAGGAAGCGAAGCTTGGAGCTACGATGCACGGTGAGACCTGATGCTTGCTTTTTTTCCTTTTGTTTTGTTTGTGTGTTAATGGTAAGCGGTGCATTCAAGTGCGCGCTTGTCGCACGGGGGTTTAAGTGTCCAGTGGAGGCTTTTTATTGCTGTGGAATGAGGTGAGAGATGCGAGTTTCTCATCATCCCAGGCTGCTCGCTTTCTTGTCTTTTGCACACTAATAGTCTAATAAGTGGCATCTGAGAAGGAACTTTTTTTTTGACAAAGAAACATGCATTTAGTGTCTAAATATGTTTTGGAGTGACACTAATTTGTATGCAGCCCTCCTGCTCAATCAGTTTAGATTTTTGGCTTAACTTCAGTTAACTGGACAGTAAAATAGAGCTGCAACTATTCTCTAATATTCATCCTATATATATATATATATATATATATATATATATATATATATATCATATATACATGACCTGTCTGTGTATAGATATAAATATATCTCCACCTGTATATGTAATTTATCCTTTCTAGTAGTCTTATGCCACATTTTTATGCAATATATATATATGTATTTATATACACCATATATCCTCATTTATGTATATTGAATCAGCACCGTACTAGCTTGCACTCTGATTAGATGCATTTCCTTGTACCTGTACTATGTGCAGCGACAATAAAGCTGAATCTAATCTGATTAATGTAAATCACCTTATACGGTAGACTGCTGCAGATTCAGGTTGCGGTGGGAAAGCTCTTAAGGCTTGTCTGTGGAAGGTTATGGAAACTCATATCAGAGGAAAGCCCAGTTCTGACCGTCATTTTTTTACCGGTCCAAATAACCTGAGATGCAACAGCTTGTTCTTTAATTAATTCAACTGCACAAATTAGTCCCATTAGTGTCATTATACTGCTGTGTGGTTTTATAATAGCGTGCACTGGACAAACAGACAGTCAGATGTTTCCTGTTTGTTGTCTAGTTAATTGGACTCGAAGGCTTTTACAACCAAATTGACTCACATTGAATTTCAAGAAGTAAAAAAACAAACGTTTGACTGGCTGCAGCCTGCAGGTCTGTATGCTTTGTAAGTGCATGATGGTTATTAGTACTGAGCTTGATTGAAGTTGAATACATAATGAGACGGTTGAGTTAATGACATGATAATGAGGAGAAAGTAGTTCATCTGGTGATTCTGGCCATTCTTTGTGCATCATGTTAATATTTGAATTTTTTTCTTTTTAAAAGAAGAGCATTTAACATTTACTCCTGTGTGGTACATTAAGTGCATTGTCTTTTATTATTGTAGTTCAGACTGGTGTGTGTGAAGATGTTTTATTCAACCTGCACAAAAATGGACACAGCATTTGTTCTGATGTTCTTATTCATTACAGTAACTTGCACAAAGAAGCTGTAGGTAATTTTCTATGCCACTAATGGAGCGTTAATAGTCCATGATGTCTGTTCGTCTTTGTTTTTATTGGATTCACCTCAGTAACACTACCTCTGCAGGTTTCCTTTGTATCACTGAATCCAAACATTTAAGAATGCTCCTCCAAACTGGGTCAGGCTTAAATCCAGCCGGGTCAGGGATTTAGGTTGGATTTATGTCCTTCTATGTGCAGAAAACATTGTTCCAGAGATTCCCCAAAACCCAGTGGAGGAGCCCCCACTGAGCAGTGAGTGCTAATCCCTGCTGGCTCCCACAGTCAGACCTGGACGCCCCGAAGCAAACAAGACCTCTGACAAAGAAACGCAGACGTCTTTAGCTTCTAGGTGCTCTTAGATGTTCTTGGTCCTGTTTAAAGCAAGAATATTGATCCTTACAAAGAGTGAAGGTCTTCCAGCTTTCAACATTAAAGTTAAAACTATAATATGTAGAACGATGAATCAGGCAAAAATGCCAAATATTCTCTGGTTTCTGCTTCTCAAATGTGAGGATTTTATCTGCTAATCTGATTATAAACTGAATACCTTTGGGCTCTGGACAGTTGGTCGGACAAAAGATATAGATTCATCACTGTTTGAGGTTTAGGGTGCAGTCAGTAGCAGAAACTCATTTTTGTGCCATAGAAAGGATAAAAGTCTGAACAAAATTTTTGCATTTTAACAAATGTTTCCCTAGAGCACCACAGGTCAGCTGAGTAAATGAGAAAACCTAATTTAATACATGCAATTATCTCTTGCTGCCACTCGGGTCACTGAAGTGAAATTGCACCCGTATATGACAAAACCCCGCCTTCGGCCAATGTGATCAGCTCCCCTGAACAGGATAAACGGTTACAGGATGGATGGATGGAAATCAAGTTGCCAACACAGGATCCAGATAAGTAGTATTTTGACAGCAGTGTGTAAAGCTGTCCAAAGTTGTGGACAGTACCAACATAACTAGTGCATCTTTCGTACCACTTCGGTCGAGGTTCCAAGCGAGCTGAGCCGATACCTGAAGGTGGCGTTAAAACACTGACTTGTCAGCATTGTCACCAGCATTAAACTGGGCATCCTTTTTGAATAGCAAGCTCTGTCAACTGTATGTACTACTAACTAGTATATGTAGTTAAAAGGACCTGTTACCTAAAGTGAGTCAAGCAGAGCCGTACCATGCAGGGGAAATACAGCGTAAGAACCTTGGGCCACATGTCCACATGGATACCCTACTTCATCCAAGATGCCCAGTCCTTTTAGAGTGCTTCATATTTTCATGTGTCATCAAGACATTCATGGATCATCTGTAGAATATGATTAAAGTAAGAAGATTCAGGATCATGCAGCGTGCCTGTACCTCCTTACCAGTGGTGAATGATGGACAGCTCATTTCGAGTTTGGTTGTCTTACGTTTCTTCCCCCGCCGGTTCCCAACCCCCTCGGGAGCGGACTACCACGCCCCCTTTTGTCCTGTTGAATGCCCCGAGCTCTGAGTCTTTTAACAGGGAAGTTGGGCTGAAAAAGACACTGAGTTTACCCCTCAGGCTATTGTTGTCACACCCGTGTAGAGGCCTGAGATGGTGCATCCGCCTCTGGATGCTGATTTGCATCACTGTTGTTGTTCTGGACTCTGGCTAACTTACTCTATAACGATTGAGATATTGTCCCAGAACAGTTTTAAATCAAAGGATATGGAAAAAATGGATATAGCACCAAACTGGGAGGACCATTTCTTCATGGAGCTGGCTTTGCCTACATGGACCGCTGTCATGTTGAACCAGAGATGGAAGCGTACCATTGTCTGTCACTGAGATCTGTTATGTATCTGGCTCGTCCATATTGAACAAAATAAACTCTTCAGCTCCAAAGATGGAAAAGACATTAGATCAGGGATGAACCAATCCGACGCATTCAGTGCCGATACTGATAGCGATAGCTGGGCTTTGGGTATCGGCCGATTCCAAGTAACAATTTGACGATTAATAAGCTGTATGTCTCACTGTATATTTTATGTGTCAGGGAACATCAGGCTTGACTTAAACATTGCTTTATCTAACTTTGTCAAACAAATGTGACCCATAAATACATAGACATAAATTCATTTAATCTCTAAGTATTGTCAGTTAATTTTAATTATTAAAATAATAAATTATAAACCAGCAACTTGGTAAAAATCTTCAAAATTAGCAGGAGTTACAATTAAAGTCCAAACATTTTTTAATGCAACAACAAATTGGTCAAAACTTAAACTCAAATTAAAATACCATTATAAAATGTATATTGTATTTAAACGCAAAATGTAATTGAATAGATCAGATCCATCCCTGTTGTTCAGTGTAGCTGTGGACTGCGTAATGCAAACATCTCTAAACAACTCAAACACTGGCATCAGATGGACCCTCTTTTCAGACTTAGAGGACTTAGACTCTGCTGACGACCTCGCTCTCTTATCTATCTTATCTATCTGTCTTATCTTAGACTACAGAAGAAAGCAAGCATGTTGGGACTTAAGATTAACATCAAGAAAACAGAGGTCATGTCCGTCAACGCTAAAGAACCACCTGTCATAAAGCTAATTGGACAACAGCTGACATGTACGTCATCCTTCAGCCCAGTATCCAATCTGGTTTTGGTATCGGTGCATCCCCACATTAGAGGGATATTGCAGATGACCACCACGATATTGCAGATTTTTCTCTAAAATATTTCAACCTTGGCTCAAATTTCTGAGGTACAAAGTTTGTATTGATGTCAGTCTGAGCTATTCAGTCTCACTTAAGGCAGCTTTAGTTTATTCATTATTAGAAATACTGAATTGAAAGGACAAAATGGACCCTTCTGAAATCCTCTCAGATGAAGTGAGAAAGCACCATGTCTTCGGCTGCAGACCTTTTTTTGTCTTTCAGATTGACTCGGAGGCAGTTAGACTTTGTTCCAGAGACTGAAATAAAGATAGAAAAGAAGAAAGAAGGAGAAGCTGAATTCACCATGTTGGCCAGGCGACTTTCTAAGCCTCCCAGAAAGAGAGGTTGTTGACATCCCAGAAGCAGCAGAATCAGAGCAGAAACAGGAAACGGTAGATAGAAAACAGGGGGGGAAGAAAGGCAGGAGGCAGAGGGCAGCTTCCTGACACCGCTCGGCTTTGTACGTCGCAGCCCGGCCGTATGCAAATGGCCGTTATGCTAATGAGGCGCTCTCTGCGGCCGACAGTAGTTAAAGGGCGCCATTCAATCACTCAGTCAAGATCTGCTGGTGAATTGGCCTCCCTTCGTGTCAGCAGCTCAAATGGGCCATCAATGGGCTATCAGGGGAGATGGGCGCTGAATAAAGGGGGCATTACGAGTGGGTATGAAAGCCCCCTCTTATTTTGAGCCCCCCCACGCCCACTGGGGTCACAGGGTGAGAGGGGTCCCCATGAAAATGGCTTTCACTGAATGTACTTCTGTAAGTCATAATGGTATCTCAATGCCAAGTGTGTTTTTCAGAGGGTTTTGTTTTGTTGCTGGCCACTGCTGTCGTATGCACTCCTCAAAGTCTGAATGAGTGATGTTACGTATGTGAATATCTGTGCATGCGTTTAAAAGGCAAATGGTGTGCGGTTTAGCTGCAGACATCATAGGACATAGTTTGACTGATTCAGCACTCGAAGGAATATAAAGGACTGTAAAAAATGTGCTTTCTGCAGACAGGAGATTTTAAGCAGCTATTCAGCCTCTTTTGACTCGTAGTTTTGGTTTTAAAACATACAAACTGTCTTGTTCAGTTTCCAGCCGGCAGCTGTTTCCATTCCACAAGCTCTGATAAACCCACTGTTCAGCTGTGCAATTTTCCATATCCATCTGCTGAATATGGAAATAGACAACTGTTTGCTAACATGTTCAACATAACAACTTCATAACATGATATTTCAGGTCCAGCCGAGTGGCCAAAACGAGAAAGAACCCACCACCACAAACCATATTACTGTTTTTATTCCATTTTCAAACACCAATACAGAATCACTTACCCTCCACCGTCTCCTCACATTAAAGTGTCCTTTTTAACTGTTCAGTGCTGTAAACCTGCTTTCAAAGAGGAACGGAGTCAGAATCCAAAATCAATCAGCTCAGCTGTGGAAACACTGACGTCCAACAGCATCACAGTGTGTATGGCATCCTGGAGGAATCAATACTGGTAGAAAAGTGTCCTGAGAGCTGACTGCATCGTCTGGACTAAATTACAGAGGAGCATCAGTGGAATTTTCCTGTTGTATTAAAATGCCCCATGAATGAAAATCAGCAGCTGATGCCGCAGTTCAGTATTTCTAGTTTATTGGTGTTTTTATGTTGCTGTTTTTATTAGCTGGATTTCCACCAGAAGTTCCCAGGACTTACTAAAAGGTTCCTGCAGGCGACTGTTTCCACCGCGGTCTCAAGACCAGCGAAGATCAGACAAATCAGATCAGTATGTCGTCTGTTCTCTGTAAAAACAGGCTGACAAACATTTGGTCTCACTGCGACAGTATCTACTGCTGCACGCTGGATGTAATGAAGGAAATGAATCAAAGAGGGTCTGTCTCCACAGTAAATCATCTGTTTCATGGGTATTTATTTGTGCTTTAGAACGTTAAGGTTGTGAAACAATCAGAAAATAACTTTTCTTTCTCATTCACAGCATCACAACGCTGTTTATCTCTTCTACCGCTCGCCCTCCCAGCTCGCTCGCTGACCTCTCGCTTTAATCTCTGTCTTTTTTTTATGAGTCAGGAAGCCGACAGCAGAGCCTGATTAACTTTTACTGTTATTAGACAAAGGGAAATGCTCTCCCTCCGTCCTGAAAGGGTTCTGAATCGATATAGACTTGATACTAGACTACTTCCTTGTTTTATGAATGAAGCTGTACAGTTGAAGCCTGTCCTTGGGCCTTTTTGGGGTGAAATGTCACCAGAACTTAATTTAGACTCTGGTCTTTGCAGTTGAAACTCATTGATTTCCTGAAAAGGTTCTTGGTTCTGGGGGAAAGTTCCTGCGGTCGAACATGAGCTGTTGTTATTTGAAGATACAAACATCAAAATGACTTTTTTATCCTGTGAATCCAGCAGAAATATAATAAAAAACAAGGTGTTTTTCATTGATACCAGCAGCATACAGTGTTTATAGACATTTATTACACTTAGAATGAAATATACTGTAAATGTGCAGTAAGTAAATATTGTATTTACACAGTAGTGTTACCAAAGAGCTTTGAGTATTTTCTTAGTTGTTAACAACATTATTCACAGCTACATATTTCACATTATTTAAACATCTTTTTAGACCCTGACAGTCATTTCAGATGTGAATGTGACTCTTTTCAGCCTCATATTTATCCTAAGTTCAACCACTGTGTGCTCCTAGATGCCTGACCAGTTCGACCAGACGTTGGTTCTGAACCAGCTCAGATATTCTGGCATGTTGGAGACGGTCAAGATCCGACGCACCGGCTTCCCCATCCGGAGACCTTTCCAAGACTTCTGCTCCAGGTTTGTCTCTGCACCAAGACTTCCCATCATCCCATCATGTATCATGCATCACTCTAACATCAACACATACTGTATATCATCCTTCATTCTTATGTGACAGATATAGGTTCAGATGCCGAAATAATCTGCTTTATAATTCCTATACGCTCCAAATAATCTCACATCTTACATCAGCATATTAAAAAAAATCGTAACACCGACAACATGTTGAGCTCTGAGCAAGAGGATCTGTTGAATGCCTGAAACTGTAAAGATCAGAATGAGAACAGAGGAAAACTATCCCTGTAGAAATACCAAATGTTATTTTATTAATGAAATAACAAGATATAAACTAGATCCTTGCTGCTCCATCCTGTGAACCACAATAACGCTGGACTCTGACCTTTTGCTTTATCTCTCCGGTTCTCCAGGTACAAGGTGTTGATGCGGGGTGTAATGACGCCAGATGACCCCAGAGGGAACTGCATCCAGCTGCTGCATCTCTACGACAGCAGCAGCGCCGACTGGCAGCTGGGAAAGACCAAGGTGAGGAACAGCAGTTGCTCTTTGCTATTATAGCCACACTCATGTGACATTGTTTTGCCATCTTCCTGTGCTGTTTTTGACCTTTTTTAGCGAGTTTGAAAACACAGATTTTCCCTCTGTTAAATAAGCGTCTACCATGAGGCCTTCACAGGTCCTTAATCAGGCTGGAACCAATTTATATTTAGTCCAGTTGCGTCTGGTAGGGTCCTGTTGTTTTGCCACCGGTCTCTGGTCTGTTAATCACTATGTCTGATGCCTGAGTGGAGCTTTACTTTGTAACTTGCTTTGCAATGACATATTTTTAATCCTGAGCACAGAGACCAAGCAGAAATATAAAAGTACTACATAGACATGAACACCCTGAGCAGAAATATGGTTTACTTTTATTTGTTTGAGAAACGGTTAAAAGCCACGTCATCAGAGAACTAGTGGTGACGAAGGCTGACTGTTGCGTCGCCTCATGTCGCCTTTGTCTTGGCCAGCAAGTTGCATTTGAACACACCACAAAGACTACAGCCGACGGCCAGCAACCACGTACGTTCAGCACCTGCGTGAGATGAAATTCAAAAAGGAAAACCTGAAGACCAACGGCAGATATACAAGCCGTTGTTATATGTACGTGAAACGAAGTGGCGTCTGCTGACCATTTTCACACCACTCTCACTCACCTATTAGCTTGGATGAGAAATGAGAAGAGTCTTCTGTGTTTTTCCTCTTCACGTTATGGTTTGCTTGCTTTCCTCACTTCCATTTCTCTTCTTGTGCACTGATTCATTTCATTTCAGCTGAACAGCCAATCAGAGTGATTTCTCTCGAAGAAGGCTCCGACACGGGCAGACTAGGGCCGACGGTAAACAGGCTGATGAACGCTCACCGACGGCCTGTCAGAACCTTATGGGTCCTTTGGCTAATTCAAAAATGTGTCAATGACAGAAAATTATTTTCCTTAGAAACAATATTTCCCACATATTTACATTTCCTGTCTATCAGCGGTTGAATATATCCCTCTTGCTTAGATTTCTATGGTATAATTGACTTTTTCCTGTCAAACCTTGAGCCCCTGAGGGTCCTGCCGTTCGTTCTGCCTCTGGCTCACACCGGCTGATCCCTTTTCTCCTCGCTAACACGAATACGACTGGATGCAGACTTACTTCACCAAACCACGTTGGCTGCACTCTGCTCCCCTCAAGGCTTAATTTGGCTTCATGCGTCTTACAAACCCAGCTCGATGAAACCGTTCCAGAGCTCAGGTACCTGTGTGGCTGCCGGCTCTGTGAGATCATGAATAATTGAAGTCCAGAGCACCTGAAGCGTGGAATCCAACAGTTATTGGATCCGGTCTTCATCCCCTCGGTCTACTGCTCTCTGCTTCCACCACACCGGAGCAGATACACCATACCTAGTGTGTGTGTGTGTGTGTGTGTGTGTGTGTGTGTGTGTGTGTGTGTGTGTGTGTGTGTGTGTGTGTGTGTGTGTGTGGCGTGTGTGCGTGTGCGTGTGTGCGTGTGTGTGCGTGCGTGTGTGTGCACGTGCTGTGGGGAAATGACAGATGGGGACACAGATCCCTAATCGCAGCATGACTGTGTGATGCTGCAAGAGGTGACAGCAGTGGTGGATGCATGTATGAGTGGACGGATGAATGGTCGTGTGTGTGTGTGTGTGTGTGTGGCTGTCTGTGTGTGTGTGTGTGTGTGTGTGTGTGCGTGCGTGCGTCTGTCTGTGTGCGTGTGTGTGTGTGTGTGTGTGTGCGTGCGTGCGTCTGTGTGTGTGTGTGTGTGTGTGTGTGTGTGTGTGTGTGTGTGTGTGTGTGTGTGTGTGTGCGTGCGTGCGTCTGTCTGTGTGTGTGTGTGTGTGTGTGTGTGTGGCGTGTGCGTGGACCAATGAGACTACAGGAAACTGAATAAAGACTCAGGACCTCAGCACTCAGGTATCACCTGATGTTACATCAATTTATCTATTGACCAATTTTTACATGTATTTATGGATTTGCACATAATAAAATAATGGGAATGTCTTACCAAATACAAAAAAATGACCAAATGTCCCACAATGGATTCAGGCTTGCAACATACAACAAACCCCTCTTTTAATAAATAAGAAAATATATATATTTTGAATATTTTATTTGTTGTGGTTTAGGTTATGCTAAAGTCAGTACCTGTCAGGGTTTCTGGACAATATTTATCATAGTTTTGTGTTGTTAATTAATTTAGTTTACATAAAACAGCACATTTGTCCACTCCCATGTTGATAAGAGTATTACTTAACAAATCTCCCTTTAAGTTGTTGTTTGTTAATTGATTTTAAAGTGCTTTATAAATAAAATTGAGTTGACTTAAGGTATATTTTAACAGATGTAGGATTAATTTGTGATTAATCACAGTTAATTATTTGAATCAGTTGACAGCTCTACTTCATATTCTTCTTGAAGACATCTGTCAGAGTTTGAAGGGTGAAGATGTAAAAACTTTTTCCTGTAGAAAGCTATTCAAGACTCCTCCTCTTCTTTGGGTTTTAATGCCTCTGCACGGCCACAAGGCAGCCGTGAAATGCCACCGTTCACCAGATTTACAGAAGAGGCAGTGGACCTTATTTTTTATTTTGTCTTCTTGTTAAAAATATTCACTTTTTGAGGCACATTAGTTTGCAGTTGAATTTGCAGACTTGGCTCCCAGGGTCTGGTCACCTGAAAGCCTTTGTAGAGCGTCTCCTGCTGCCGTGACGGCTGTAAACCCTTAAATCAATTCAATCTCCCTCAGAGGGATTCGTCCACTTTGTCTCGCTGCCTCTCACAGTGAGATTTACATCGAGCCTCCAGCTCCTTTCAGTCGGCACATGTCCTGACTATTGTCTGGGAGTTGATTTTCTTCTTCTTTTTTTTTTTTTTTTTACAACCTCAAACTTAATTTCCTGGAAGTGATGTGGCTCTGCTCACGTCTCCCATGGTTCTGTTCTATCCACGGGCCTGACCTGTCACGGCGAGCGGCGCTCCCTAAAGGCCCCGACAGCAAGAATCAAAGTGCGCCGAGGCTTAGCGCGGCTTTTGTTGCGCTAATTAGCATAGTAATGATTAAAAAGGATTAGCTGTTCAATTCATTGGGATGCAAATGTGTGCTCTCGTACACGGGCCGTCCGTTCTGAGCATGTGCGGTTCATGCTGGAAGTTGTTTCATAAAGTGTGTGTGTTTTGTGTGCATGGTGTGTATGTGTTTATTTGTGTGTGTTAACGCCGTGGGGTCACACATTGTGTCCTCAACAAAAGGCTTACCTTTTATTTTATGTGTGTGGTTTTGTGAGTGTGTCTGTAAAAGGGAAACTAGGCCCTGACTGAGTATTGACATCTTTTGCAGTTTTGGCCCCATTATTTTTTATTTTTTAGTACATTTACACAGCAGTACTGTTTTTTTGTAGTGTAGTCAGGGTCTGAAATCAGCACCCGCCACCTGCTAAAAGCGGATAAATTGTTTGCAGTGGTGGATAAAATCGTCAGGACATCCGCCACTTTGGCAGACGGCGAAAAGCTGTTCCTGCTTGTCTTCTTTGGCATCTCATACCTCTGCGTCTATCGATTCCTCTTTTTGATGCTTTCTGGCAGTTCTGCATACACAATGACGCATATGCACACTGTGTCGTGTTTCACTTTGTGTGGGACCAGAGACACAGCGGAGAGATAAAAATAGTGCTCAAAAGCATGGCGCTACTACTACCAACCCTGAGGAGACGCGCCCTGTTGTTTCCCTGATAATGCGACACTATGAACAACAAAGAGAGTTAGTAACGTTCGCTGTTAGCAGCCGGTAGCAGCGCAGTCCTGCAAATGACTATTGGGCGAAGGTAAATTACAACGTTATCATGATGTGTTCAAATGTAGTCTTGTAAAATATATTTTTTTGGTGATAAACTTAAATAAATCTGTTTGTAGGAGATGTTTTCACAGTAATAAAGACAATAACAAAGTACAGTAGAGTATAGTGTAGGCTTCGGTAGCCTCCCTCCCCCGAAGCTACGGTGTAATTCAAATGCATCTAATGTTTTTTCTGTAAAATATATCAAACACTGAATGACATTAGATCTAAAATATAATCTTTTATTTAGTTCAGAGTGGTAGATAAAATTTCTGAGTGGCAGACAAAAAAAAAAAAAATGCCTACCCCTACCACAGTGGCAGGAAGTAAAAAAAGTGTCCCTGAGTGTTATACTCTCCTTTTTTTAACCTCCGAACAGAGGAATTATCCAGCTGGTTTCAGACTGTGTGTGTGTGTGTGTGTGTGTGTGTGTGTGTGTGTGTGTGTGTGTGTGTGTGTGTGTGTGTGTGTGTGTGTGGTCAGGGGCATGTACTGCATGTTTCCTCGTTAATTAACCTGCTCGTCAGTGACGTCCAAATCACCCCGACGAGTTTACATTTTCTCCTGAAAATCTCATTAGTGCTTCACCGCTGAGGATTCAACACTGTCTCTCTGCCAACACCACACACACACACACACACACACACACACACACACACACACACACACACACACACACACACACACACACACACACACCCGGTACATCATTCAACAGGAGAAAGACAAGCTGTACCCCCGTAGCACCGTGACATTTCCCCACCATCGTTCCGTATCTCATTTTCCTCCCTCCCTAATCGGATTAACCCCCGGCGTCCCTCAGCGGACCCAGTTTCTCCATCAATGGACGACAGCTTGGCTCCTACAGCAGGCAGCTGCACTAAGTGCCTGTAAGATCGGTCTTTTCATAGAGAGATGTAACTGAAATCAGCGGCTGCGGTAATCTGCCGTCTTTAGTGGCGTGAACAAAAAGAGGAGGAGGATCTGGATTTGATTTATGTCGGCTGCTTTGTTCACTTCATTGTTCTTGTGGACGGGACTCTGTTAAATGGTGATGTTATAGAAAAGGGAGGGACTGTCCCTTTTTAATTCTGTTCACTCGTAAATTCATACTGTGTAATGGATGTGCTGTGTTTAACAGGCCGGTGACAGTTTTTAATATTTACTGTTTTCATACCATGCAGCAGTCTCCATTTTCCACTGGGCCTTTTGAGTCCGAGCCCCAGGAAGAGCACCGGTCGTTGATGCCGTTTTTCATTGTGGTCTCTACAACTGTAGAATCCGTTACGTGATGCCAGTGGGCCCAAAAAGACTTTTTCCCATAGACTTACATTGGGAAAGATATCTCTGTAACTCATCGGATAATTTGAATTTAAGCTGTGATGGCCATGTGGCCAAGCGGACGCTACCCCGACCGCTCTATGGGCCCAATGGATGTGGAAGATCGGCAGAAGATCTGGGTACTTTTCCACTCGGAAGTTGAGCTATTTTGGCTTCATGCGCTACTGAGCAGCTTTCATAGTAATGAACGAGGCCCAACGCCTCCAACCCTGTATCCAGGTCTCTAATAGTCACATATATGAAAGATCCACGTAAACCTTCATTTCAGCTTAAAACAAACACAAAATCTTAAATTAAAGAAACTGAATAATTTCTTCTCCTCATCCTCCAGCTTCTCATTTAAACATTCTACTGATGTTCTCAATGTTTGATAAACAGTGAAGAACAATAATGATTTGTTCTCTCTGTCATTCATCTCCCCCTTTTTCCTATTTTCTCTCCCTAAATCCTCCTCTCCTCTCCTCTCCTCTCCTCTCCTGTCTTCTCCTCTCCTCTCCTGTCCTGTCCTCCTCTCCTCTCCTGTCCTCCTCTCCTCTCCTCTCCTCTCCTGTCCTCCTCTCCTCTCCTCCCCTCCCCTGTGTCCTCTCCTCTCCTCTCCTCTCCTCTCCTTCCTTCCTCCTCTCCTCTCTTCTCCTCTCCTCTCCTCTCCTCTCTCCTCTCCTCTCAGGTCTTTCTTCGGGAGTCTCTGGAGCATCGCCTGGAGAAGCAGAGGGAGATGGAGGTGCTGAGAGCAGCCATGATAATCCAGGCTCACGTCATGGGCTACATGGCCAGGTACGTGGTTATTCAGCTCATTACGACCTGATTTAATATTCACTGTAACCAAAAGTCCCATTTGCTGATTTGTTGATGCTGTTCTCCACACAGGAAGCAGTACAGGAAGCTGCTGCAGTGCATTGTGGTCATTCAGAAGAACTACCGGGCTTTCTACTGGAGGAGGAAGTTCCTGCTGCTCCGCTGGGCAGCGCTCACCTTCCAGAAACGGGTGCGAGGCCAGCTGGCCCGCCGGGCCTACAGCCAGCTGCTGGAGGAGAGGAGGAGGAGGGAGGAGGAGGAGCGCTGCAGGAGGAGGGAGGAGGAGATGGAGAGGTGGGCGACTCAAGTAAAAGGAGTAGTTAAAGGCATTTTGCATAAACCTTTTCAAACCAATTACTGCAGTATTGTAACTCATTTAACCTTAAATACTAAGTGTCTGCTGCACCAGCAGTGAGGCATTTTACTCATTGCATTTTAGGGTTGTGTTGAATTAGCATAAGAAGAGAATGAGCACCTTTAACCCCCAGAGACCCACAATCCCAGCTGACTTTACTGGCTTTTACAGGCTCTAGAAGGTTCAGTTTTAGGGCTAGAGTGAAGCTAATTTAGAAAGCCTAATGAATCTGTTGGTGCCAACCATGTTGGGAAGGAGACTATTAAATAACGTTTCAAATTTGGGCTAAAATTTGGCAAGGAAAAACTGTCATGGCCATTTTCAAAGGGGCCCCTCTGACCTCATGATATGTGAGTGTAAATGGGTTCTATGGGTACCCACCAGTCTCCCCTTTACTTCAGAAACTAAAGACCTTCAGAGGATGTGTCTCAATTTAATCTCCAGGTTCCCATTTTTCAGATGATGTACACAACTTCTGTGTGGCATCTACTGTTGACCTGCTATCTCCCCTAAAGACCCCCTGTACCCCCCTAAAAAAGAGACCAAAACAGGTGGATTGTGGGTCTCACAGGGTTAACCACACTGATTTGTGAAGCAAAGACGGCAGCAGAAAATCCAAGCAGGGCTGTATGCAGGGTTTTAAAAATACAGATGTTTTTACTATGACATCTATTCAGCAAGGGCTAGGCGATATGGAGAAAATCAAATAAATATTTTTAAAAATACCTCAATATTGATACTGCAAAAATATTTACACAAAGAGATTTTTGATAAATAATCATCAGTGATGTGGATATAAAGACTAAGTGGGTAAAAACAAATAATAGAGCAGCTAGAACAGTTCAGAAAAAGACATCGCTTCACTGTGATGCAGCTTTTAAAACCAGGAAAAGACAACATTTATGTCATATTATGATATCCCAAATCTAAGACGATATCTAGTCACATATCACGATATCAATATAATATCTATATATGGCCCAGCCCCAGTGTCAGCTATTTGTTTGTTGTTTGAGACTGTCATCTGTCGTCTTTGGACTCTAAATGCTGTTTCAGAGACAATACCAGGAGAACAATCCTGGCAAAAAAATAAATACCAAGTCAAGTTATTTTATTGCACATTTGAGGCCTAAAAGCAGTCACATGTATGAATGGTGTCTCAAATATATGAGACTCAGGCTTATAAAGGTCACTGTGTCAGTGAGAGCAGTACGTCTACAATGTAAACTCCTTAAAAATCTCCAATCCCCAGAAATAATACGAAGTACTGACATCTGTGCTCTCCACCGCCCTGAGAGAAGGTGACACAGCTCCACCCACGCTGTGGAGGGAGACCAAATAAACAGATGGAGGAAGATCATGGAGAAGTTACCAGTGAAGCTGTATACATTTCTTATTAGCACAGTACACTTATGTACTTACTTGAATACCACTGGAAAATGTACCATTTGGTGATATAACTATTGTTGTGGTTTGGGTGGATGATGTATACTTCCTGTGTGATCTTTATCATCTGTATTCTAGATGGTTTTATGGCATTTTAATGCCATGATGAGATGGGAAATGTAATTACTTGGGTTTTTTTTTTTTTTGGTAAATCCTATCTCTTACCATCACTTCCTGTCTGATGTCTGTCTGTCTGTCTGTCTGTCTATCTGCAGGGAGAGACAGAGGCTGGAGGCTGAGCGACTCGCCAGAGAGGTACGATTAAACTGATTATTAAGGAATTAATACATATGAGAGAGATGATTTTTTGAGTTTTTGAAAAGGATCTGCCTTTGCTATGATCAGCGCAATCAGTTTTATTGCAGATGACAGGGAGGTGGAAACACTACTCTCCAAAAACTATTTCTGTCAGATAGCTTTCTGGTCTGTTTTCCATCCTCAAGGTTGAGGAGGCTAGAAGAATGGAAGAGCTTCATCAGGCTGAGGAGTTGGCCTCTCTGGCTCTGCCTCAACCTACAGCAGCAGCCACAACATCACCGGACACCTCGGAGGAGCTGGAGTCAGCAGGGGCCCTCCTGGAAGAGCCAATCCGTCCTCACGAGGCTTCTCAGGTGGAGGAGATACTGCGACTGGAGCGGGAGATCCAGTCGCTGCAGCGGCAGAAGGAGCGTCAGGAGCTCTCCCTGACGGAGGCCTCCCTCAACCGCCTGCAGCTTCTCCGCGACCAGGAGCTCAGGCGTCTGGAGGACGAGGCCTGCAAGGCGGCGCAGCAGTTCCTCGACTCGCTGAACTTCGACGAGATTGACGAGTGTGTGAGGAACATCGAGAGCTCCTTGGGAGTTGGCGAAGGGGAGGAGAAGGAGAAAGAGAGCGGACAGCGGAGAGGCAACGACGAGGAAGAGGTCGACGAAGGGTTTGGGGCTGATGACGAGGCCTTCAAAGACTCGCCGAATCCGAGTGAGCACGGCCACTCAGACGGCCAGCGGACAAGCGGGATCCGCACGAGCGATGACTCGTCTGAAGAAGACCCATACGCCAATGATGGCGTAACTCCACCACTGCCGTCGACCGCTCTGCTTCACCAGCCGCTGCCTTTACCGCCGGTGCCCCCCGCCTGCCACAGCGCCTCATCCAGCGGGGACTCTGCCTACTGCCACCCCCAGGCTTCGTCTGAGGCTCAGTCCGATGACCTGGTGGAGCTCATACCGCCAGACGAGGATTCAGACTATGACCAGGATGACTACGATGAGGGCGCCATTTTATCCAGTGGTAGTGTGGCATTCTCCAACCCTCGCAGCGGCCAGTGGTCTCCCGACTACCGTGGCTCTGTAGGCACCTACAACAGCTCAGGGGCTTACCGCTTCAGCTCGGAGGGGGCTCAGTCATCGGTGAGTTGTGTCTCAGTATCCCCAAAGGTTCTTGTAGGAATAAGATCTCGGTTAGAAGAGTAAATTACAATCGTAAAAGCCATCGTTCTTAACGAGGATGCATTTAGATTTAATGCTTTTCAAGTTGTCAGTCAAAATAATCTTAAGTCATGTCCAGTGTTTACATTGCGTTGTCTTTTTGACACAAAGGGCTGAATATACTCCACTACTAACAATGAATACCTTCAGTCATGCTAACTTTGTACATCTTGAATGTCTCATTTCTGTTGTTTTTATTCCAGTTTGAGGACAGCGAGGACGACTTCGACAGGTTTGACACCGATGATGAGCTGTCATATCGGCGGGACTCCGTCTACAGCTGCGTCACGCTTCCATACTTTCACAGTTTCCTCTTCATCAAAGGTATATTCCTCATTACATACTTACACATCTTTAAGAAAATGAAAAGATCTGAAAGGACCTCTGACTTCTTAAGGACAAGAGAAGGATTTTTTAAAGAGGTTGAAGGATACGCCTCCTACTTCCTCCATCGTTGCATTACTTCCCTATCTAGAGGGCGCTAGTGATAATAGTTTTCTTCTCTTATAATCAATCCTATCCTCAAATTTTACATCAAATATCTAACGTCCCTCTGTCATTCCCGCGGTGATAGAGATGTAGCAGAAGTCAGCAAACACATCGGTAAAAATTTCATATTTTCCTCCACAGGTGGTCTGATGAATACATGGAAGCGGCGCTGGTGCGTTCTGAAGGACGAGACCTTCCTGTGGTTTCGGGCCAAGCAGGAGGCTCTGAAGCAGGGCTGGCTCCACAAGAAGGGAGGCGGCTCGTCGACGTTGTCCCGCCGCAACTGGAAGCGCCGCTGGTTCGTGCTGCGGCAGAGCAAGCTCATGTACTTTGAGAATGACGGCGAGGAGAAGATGAAGGGAGTGCTGGACATGCATAACGCCAAGTAAGTACTAATCAGGCTGCCGCAGAAATCTTCAGGGTGATGTCTTCAAACAGGGCGGAGTTTGTCTTAAATCCCAAAGAGATTTAGTAGTTTCTTTGTTTTTTACATTGCTGACCTAGTATTGATAAGCTACTGACTACACTATTTTCTAAAAATGTAAAGCTAAAACATTTCTTTTCATGAAAAGTAATAGTCTTATATAAGGTAATGTGTAAGGAGCCAGCACATTATTGATGATGATCTTTTACAAGCAATTTCTTTCTTTAAGGTTTACAAATAATTTTGTCATCAGTAAAAAAATACCACAAATAACTAAACTGTTAACTAATAGCATAAATTATAGCATTGCTAATAATTAATAAACATTAATTATCACTTCAATGATTGTTATAAGTAAAATAACTATTAGCTAAGTTTAATTAACTATTAATATACCATTTATGATGATGGTGAAGTGTTACCAAATATCTTTTAATTTTAGCAATGACAGAATGAGGTTGATGCCCAAACGTAATTCCCGCAGCACCCACAAGGTGTCACTGACCCGTGGGCCACACTTTGAAAAGATAAAGAGCAAGCCAAACCTCTGAAGGTGACACTGTAATGGAGAAATGTACCTGTTTGTGTTTTGTGTGATCTGCAGAGAAATCATTGATAACACCGGTAAGGAGAATGGACTTGACATTGTGATGCCAGAGAGGACCTACCACCTGATCGCAGAGTCTGCCGAGGATGCCAGGTAAGTGTGTTTGTTTCTCTACACACTACCAAAAACATGTATCACTTCAGCTGTATAGAAGCTTTCATGCAGAGATGTAGTCTGAAACTATATGCAACACCCCTCCACATCACATCAGGGTGCGGCATCTCCCTGTCGGGGTTTATTTCACAGCAATGACTGGCTAGCTGTGCATTATTCCTTATCTATATTGACACACTTAGACAGTATTAGGGATGCATTAATACGTCTGTCGCTGAACAAGTGTTATCTGAAAAACAAAGATTTAAAGTATTTGTTTGTTTATTTAAATGTATTTAACATGTGTGACAGAAAACTGTAGAAACGCACACATCTGTAGATATAAACAAAATAAATCAGGCTTAAAATACAAAATAATTTTGAATGAAAATCCATGTACCCTAACCTAAAGCAAACTGTTTTTTTTTTTTTTTTTATCTAGACACAATTCTACGTTATATTTAGTGAACTTGACTGAAATTATTGCAAAATAAACTTAAAATTAACTTTTTTTTTGATGATGATGATGCTGATGATGATGATGTTTCCATGGTTACAGCCAATGGTTCAGCGTGCTGAGTCAGGTCCACGGCTCTACAGAACAGGAGATCAGAGAGATGCACGATGAGCAAGCCAACCCCCAGAACGCTGTGGTGAGAAAATGGGAAAATGGAGTCATGATACTGTATGCTGAGTTTTTAGAGAAGAAAACTACATCTTAATATTGGTCATAGCGTCAGAAGACGTCTTAACAAAATCAAAAACTTCTTCCCAGAACTTTTAAGCATTTAGTCATCAACTAAACAATGTGAAGAGTCTGACTTCTACCCGATTCAGCTTCTTCACACACACACACACACACACACACACACACACACACACACACACACACACACACACACACACACACACCTCTTATTTAAATGATCTACAGCACATTTAGCACATTTCCATCTGCATTTTTGCTCGTTAAACGACACATAATGTGGGCACAAAGTAAGGTACAAGGGGCAAAGGGGGTGTATTTAGTATCTTAATTAAACATAGGTGTGTTTTGGATGTAACATGGATCAAACCAATCAGAGGTTCATCTCCCATTTCTTTAGTGCAATGCTATGTAAACGGTGGATTGAGCAAATGGGAGAAGCGAGTCATTTTCTGCAGTGAAAGTGTTTTTTTAAAGGATAAACGCCAACAAATATGGATTGAGGCAGAATATTTGTTTAATAAAAACATGTTTTGAATTTTGGGAAATGATTACAGTAACCGCCACTGGAGTCTAATTCTACAACCTTTTACAACAGAAACACCTGATTTTAACAAAATGAATAGATATGCAAAACAAACAAAAAAAAAAACAATTTAAAGCTGTAAAATCGGTACAGCCCTGGAGTTGTCTCATATTGATGAGTTTCAGATTCTGTTTACTAACAGTCACTGTCCATTGTCAGGGGGTTGCTGAATCTGGAGGCTGCATTATGCACTGCCAGAGCCTCAAACCCTCAAAACATGGTTACAGATACCAGTTGTTCATTTTCTTAAGCATAGCTTGCTTTTTATTAATCACGTGATCCCAGCTGACATCAGGTGAAGGTGGGTTCACCCTGGACAGGTTTCCAGACCGTCACAGGGCTGACACACAGACAGCCATTCACGTCTATGGGTACTCTAGAGTTATCATTTAACCTGCATGTCTTTGGACTGTGGGAGGAAACCTGAGAACCTGGAGAAAACCCACACTAACACTGGGGGAACATGCAAACATAATATAAATAAAATATCCTATCATAAAGCTAATTATATTATAAAACCTAAATAGATAAAATAGCTGGACAGAGATCTCCAGTTTTGGATAAACCAAAGAAAATACCTGAAAAGTCAAAGTACTTCATCACATTGATACAAAAACCCAAAATACAAATACAAAATATTACCATAAAACCTGATCATTGATTTACACCCAGACATTTAAAGGCTACATAGCTCAATTGAACGGTGGAGAAAAATCTCCAAAACACTGACTGTTTGTATTTATATCCTCAGACTAGTTTCAGCTTCAGAATTATCACAGTTTTAGTTTTGGATGCATGTTTTATTTATTTTAGCACATGTGCATCTATGTTTATTCTTCTATTTCCACTGTCGTTGTTGTGCCACCTTTAAAATACACTCAGCGATCAATGTGAGCACACGTTAAGATTTATTCTACAGCCTTGCTGGTATGTTCTGTTCTATTCTGTTGTGGTTCTTTGTGTTGAATTGACAGGAGAGAGAGAGAGAGAGGGAGGGAGAGAGAGAGAGAGAAGGAGAGAGAGAGAGATAATTGCTTTCTATGGAGCAGCAGAAGGTCAGACTCATTATCCAAACCCTGAGCACTGTCACTGAACCGTCTTCCTCCCTCTGTCTCTTCAGGGCACGTTGGATGTGGGGATGATTGATTCGGTTTGTGCGTCAGATAATCCAGAAAGGTGAGGACCTGCATCAAACATCACGTCTATGGCTTTTTTTTTTTTTGTGCAAACCTGCACTGCTTCACACACTATTTCACATACTATAGCAAAATGAAAGTGTCTGTTGCTGCTTTTAGCAGATGCATTTGGTTTAATATCCCTCATATTTGCAAAAGCTCATTTTTGTGGATTCACAAAGTTCCAGTCACAATGAAATACCCCTCTAAAATTTGGAACTAAACTAAACTGACATTTGTTTTTTGTTATACAATGAATTTTTATTCAACATACTTTACTGTGACTTTTTTGGAGTACCGTATTTTTCGGACCATAAGGCGCACTGGATTATAAGGCGCACTATCAATAAATATCAGTATCGCTGTCTTTATACATATAAAACGTGCACCAGATTATAAAACGCACCAGATTATAAAACGCACCGGATTGTAAGCAAAACAAAACGGTCAGATAAGCCAAACTTGATTCTATTAATTTAACAACTCAATAACTTCAATAACGCTCAACATTTTTCAGTTGGAAAACACAAAATCGAAAACAATACACTCACTTTCATTTTTTTCCGTTCATTCCTCGTCCACAAATCCATCAAATCCTTCAGTGTCTGAGTTAAACAGTTTGGCATCGAGCACGCCCGAATCCGTCTCGTCATTATCCGAGTCGGTCTGGTTACTTAGCTGTTCAGTGATGATTCCTGCCTTCGTGATCCATTGGCAGATAGAGGAGGAACTCGCCCGGCGTTGCCTCACTGTCATTTTCCTCCTCCTCTGTGTATTTGCCTTCAGTCATCCAACGCTCCCACGCAGCTCGCAGTTTAACTGCAATTAGTTGATATCATGAAAAAAAAAATTCATATATACAAATAAATTTCATGGCAAAAAGTCTTGGAATCGCATGTCGACAGATTTCATGGAAAACGTCATCGTATAGTAGTTTCAAAAATTTCATAAAAAATGTCATAGTATAGTATGTCAAAAAATGTAATGGAATAAAAATCATACTATAGTATGTCCATAAATTTCATGAAAAAAAGTCATAGAATAAAGTATGTCGAAAAATTTCATCAAAAACGTCATAGTAAGGTATTTTGATGAATTTCATGGCAAAAGTCATAGAATCGCATGTCGACAAATTTCTTGGAAAAATTTCATGAAAAAAAGGTCATAGTGTTGAATCTTGAAAAATTTCATGTTAACAGTCATATTATAGTTTGTAAAAAGGTATTGTGATAAAAAAAAATCATTAAAAAATCAAAAAGTCATATTATAGTACATTTAAAAAATTTTATGAAAAAAAGTCATAGTATAGTATGTCGAACAATTTCATGACAAACAGGTCATAGTATTGAATCTTGAAAAATTTCATGTTAACAATCATAGTTTGTAAAAAGGTCTTATGATAAAAAAGTCATAGTCTAGTATGTCAAAAAATTTCATGAAAAACAGGTTATAGTATTGAGTATTAAAAAAACAATCATGTTATCAGTCATATTATAGTTTGTAAAAAGATTTTATCAGAAAAAAGTCATATTATAATACATTTAAAAATTTCTTGAAAAAATAGTCATTGTCTATTATGTCGAAAAATTTCATGAAAAAAAACATCGTATAGTATGTCGAAAAATTTCAGGAAAAACAGGTCATAGTATTGAATCTTGAAAAATTTCATGTTAACAGTCATATTATAGTTTGTAAAAAGGTATTATGATAAAAAATATATTATAATATTTTAAAAAAAAAAAGACTTTATCACATAGAATCATATTATAGTACGTTGAAAAACTTAACGTTTTCATTGAAAAATTTCAAATACTATATATGTTTTTTTTTTTTTATTTTACAACATTTCACGAAATGACTTTTATTCACCATAGAATCAATCTACACGCTATAATACGACCGTTTTCATGATTTTTTTCAACATCAAAAAAATTTGACGTTTTCATTGAAAAATTTCAACATACTATACTATGGCGTTTTTTTTTTTATTTTACAACATTTCACGAAATGACTTTTTCTCACCATAGAATCATTCTACACGCTATAATACGACCGTTTTCATGATTTTTTTTCAACATCAAAAAAATTTGACGTTTTCATCGAAAAATTTCAACATACTATACTATGGCTTTTTTTTTTTTTTTAATTTTATAACATTTCACGAAATGACTTTTATTCACCATAGAATCATTCTAACCACTATAATACGACCGTTTTCATGATTTTTTTCAACATCAAAAAAATTTGACGTTTTCCTCGAAAAATTTCGACATACTATACTATGGCGTTTTTTTTTTTTCTTTTAATTTTACAACATTTCACGAAAGGACTTTTGCTCACCATAGAATCATTCTACACGCTATAATACGACTTTTTTCATGATTTTTTTCAACATCAAAAAAATTTGATGTTTTCATCGAAAAAATTTCAACATACAATACTATGGGGTTTTTTTGTTTTTTTTTTTTAATTTACAACATTTCACGAAATGACTTTTATTCACCATAGAATCATTCTACACGTTATAATACGACTGTTTTCATGATTTTTTTCAACATCAAAAAAATTTTACGTTTTCATCGAAAAATTTCGACATACTATACTATGGCGTTTTTTTTTTTTTTTTTTTTTAATTTTACACCATTTCACGAAATGCCATCTATTCACCATAGAATCATTCTACATGCTATAATACGACCATTTTCATGATTTTTTTCAACATCAAAAAAATTTTACGTTTTCATAGAAAAATTTCGACATACTATACTATGGCTTTTTTTTTGTAAAATTTTACAACATTTCACGAAATGACTTTTATTCACCATAGAATCATTCTACATGCTATAATACGACCATTTTCATGATTTTTTTTCAACATCAAAATATTTGACGTTTTCATCGAATAATTTCGACATACTACACTATGGCGTTTTGTTTTTCTTTTTAATTTTACAACATTTCACGAAATGACTTTTATTCACCATAGAATCATTCTACATGCTATAATACGACCATTTTCATGATTTTTTTTCAACATCAAAAAATTTGACGTTTTCATTGAATAATTTCGACATACTATACTATGGCGTTTTTTTTTTTTTTTTAATTTTACAACATTTCACGAAATGACATCTATTCACCATAGAATCATTCTACACGCTATAATACGACTGTTTTCATGATTTTTTTCAACATCAAAAAAATTTTACGTTTTCCTCGAAAAATTTCGACATACTATACTATGGCGTTTTTGTTTTTTCTTTAATTTTACAACATTTCACGAAAGGACTTTTGCTCACCATAGAATCATTCTACACGCTATAATACGACTTTTTTCATGATTTTTTTCAACATCAAAAAAATTTGACGTTTTCATCAAAAAATTTCAACATACAATACTATGGCGTTTTTTTTTTTTTTTTTTTTTTTTAATTTACAACATTTCACGAAATGACTTTTATTCACCATAGAATCATTCTACACGCTATAATACGACTGTTTTCATGATTTTTTTTCCAACATCAAAAAAATTTGACGTTTTCATCGAAAAATTTCGACATACTATACTATGGCGTTTTTTTGTAAAATTTTATATATCACGAAATGACTTTTGCTCACCATACAATCATCAAAAAATATAAAAAAAATTTGACGTTTTCATCGAAAAATTTCGGTATTAACATGAAAAAGTCATATTATAATACATTGAGAAATTTCTTGAAAAAAGTCATAGTATAGTATGTCGAAAAATTTCATGAAAAAGTCATAGTATAGTATGTCGACAAATTTCATGAAAAACAGGTCATAGTATTGAATCTTGAAAAATTTAATGTTATCAGTCATTACAGTTTGTAAAAAGGTCTTATGATTTAAAAAAGTCATGTTATAGTACATTGAAAAATTTCTTGGAAAAAAAGCCATAGTATAGTATGTCGAAAAGTTTCATGAAAAACAGGTCATAGTATTGAACCTTGAAAAATTTCATGTTAACAGTCATATTACAGTTTGTAAAAATGCATTTTGATAAAAAAAAAGTCATATTATAGTACGTTGAAAAACTTCTTGAAAAAAAAGACTTTTATTCACCACAGAATCATTCTACACGCTATAATACGACCGTTTTCATGATTTTCTTTCAACATCAAAAAATTTGATGTTTTCATCGAAAAATTTCGACATACTATACTATGGCGTTTTTTTGGTAAAATTTTATATTTCACGAAATGACTTTTGCTCACCATAGAATCATTCTACACGCTATAATACGACCGTTTTCATGATTTTTTTCAACATCAAAAAAATTTTACGTTTTCATCGAAAAATTTCGACATACTATACTATGGCGTTTTTTTTTTTTTTTTAAATTTTACAACATTTCACGAAAGGACTTTTGCTCAGCATAGAATCATTCTACACGCTATAATACGACTTTTTTCATGATTTTTTTCAACATCAAAAAAATTTGACGTTTTCATCGAAAAATTTCAACATAAAATACTGTGGCGTTTTTTTTGTTTTTTTTTTTTAATTTACAACATTTCACGAAATGACTTTTATTCACCATAGAATCATTCTACACGTTATAGTACGACTATTTTCATGATTTTTTTCAACATCAAAAAAATTTTACGTTTTCATCGAAAAATTTCGACATACTATACTATGGCGTTTTTTTTTTTTTTTTTTAATTTTACACCATTTCACGAAATGCCATCTATTCACCATAGAATCATTCTACACGCTATAATACGACCATTTTCATGATTTTTTTCAACATCAAAAAAATTTTACGTTTTCATAGAAAAATTTCGACATACTATACTATGGCGTTTTTTTTTTTTTTTAATTTTACAACATTTCACGAAATGACTTTTATTCAACATAGAATCATTCTACACGCTATAATACGACCGTTTTCATGATTTTTTTTCAACATCAAAAAAATTTGACGTTTTCATCGAAAGATTTCGACATACTATACTATGGCGTTTTTTTTTTTAATTTTACAACATTATAAGAAATGATTTTTATTCACCATAGAATCATTCTAACCGCTATAATACGACTGTCTTCATGATTTTTTTCAACATCAAAAAAATTTGACGTTTTCATTGAAAAATATCAACATACAATAATATGGCGTTTTTTGTTTTTTTTTTTAAATTTACAACATTTCACGAAATGACTTTTATTCACCATAGAATCATTCTACACGCTATAATACGACCATTTTCATGATTTTTTTCAACATCAAAAAAATTTGACGTTTTCATCGAAAAATTTTAACATACAATACTATGGCGTTTTTTTTTTTTTTTTTAATTTACAACATTTCACGAAATGACTTTTATTCACCATAGAATCATTCTACACGCTATAATACGACTGTTTTCATGATTTTTTTCAACATCAAAAAAATATTACGTTTTCATCGAAAAATTTCGACATACTATACTATGGCGTTTTTTTTTTTTTTATTTAATTTTACAACATTTCACGAAAGGACTTTTGCTCACCCTAGAATCATTCTACACGCTATAATACAACCGTTTTCATGATTTTTTTCAACATCAAAAAAATTTGACGTTTTCATCGAAAAATTTCAACATACTATTATACTATGGCGTTTTTTTTTTTTTTTTTTTTTTTTTTTAATTTTACAACATTTCACGAAATGACTTTTATTCACCATAGAATCATTCTACATGCTATAATACGACCATTTTCATGATTTTTTTTCAACATCAAAAAATTTGACGTTTTCATCGAAAAATTTCGACATACTATACTATGGCATTTTGTTTTTATTTTTATTTTTACGACATTTCACGAAATGACTTTTATTCACCATAGAATCATTCTACACGCTATAATACGACCGTTTTCATGATTTTTTTCAACATCAAAAAAATTTGACGTTTTCATCGAAAAATTTCGGTATTAACATGAAAAAGTCATATTATAATACATTGAGAAATTTCTTGAAAAAAGTCATAGTATAGTATGTCGAAAAATTTCATGAAAAAGTCATAGTATAGCATGTCGACAAATTTCATGAAAAACAGGTCATAGTATTGAATCTTGAAAAATTTAATGTTATCAGTCATTACAGTTTGTAAAAAGGTCTTATGATTTAAAAAAGTCATGTTATAGTACATTGAAAAATTTCTTGGAAAAAAAGCCATAGTATAGTATGTCAAAAAGTTTCATGAAAAACAGGTCATAGTATTGAACCTTGAAAAATTTCATGTTAACAGTCATATTACAGTTTGTAAAAATGCATTTTGATAAAAAAAAGTCATATTATAGTACGTTGAAAAACTTCTTGAAAAAAAAGACTTTTATTCACCATAGAATCATTCTACACGCTATAATACGACCGTTTTCATGATTTTATTTCAACATCAAAAAATTTGATGTTTTCATCGAAAAATTTCGACATACTATACTATGGCGTTTTTTTGGTAAAATTTTATATTTCACAAAATGACTTTTGCTCACCATAGAATCATTCTACACGCTATAATACGACCGTTTTCATGATTTTTTTCAACATCAAAAAAATTTTACGTTTTCATCGAAAAATTTCGACATACTATACTATGGCGTTTTTTTTTTTTTTTTAATTTTACAACATTTCACGAAAGGACTTTTATTCACCATAGAATCATTCTACATGCTATAATACGACCATTTTCATGATTTTTTTTCAACATCAAAAAAATTTGACGTTTTCATCGAAAAATTTCGACATACTATACTATGGCGTTTTGTTTTTATTTTTATTTTTACGACATTTCACGAAATGACTTTTATTCACCATAGAATCATTCTACACGCTATAATACGACCGTTTTCATGATTTTTTTCAACATCAAAAAAATTTGACGTTTTCATCGAAAAATTTCCATACATACTATGGTATTAACATGAAAAAGTCATATTATAATACATTGAGAAATTTCTTGAAAAAAGTCATAGTATAGTATGTCGAAAAAATTTCATGAAAAAGTCATAGTATAGCATGTCGACAAATTTCATGAAAAACAGGTCATAGTATTGAATCTTGAAAAATTTAATGTTATCAGTCATTACAGTTTGTAAAAAGGTCTTACGATTTAAAAAAGTCATGTTATAGTACATTGAAAAATTTCTTGGAAAAAAAGCCATAGTATAGTATGTCAAAAAGTTTCATGAAAAACAGGTCATAGTATTGAACCTTGAAAAATTTCATGTTAACAGTCATATTACAGTTTGTAAAAATGCATTTTGATAAAAAAAAGTCATATTATAGTACGTTGAAAAACTTCTTGAAAAAAAAGACTTTTATTCACCACAGAATCATTCTAACCGCTATAATATGACCGTTTTCATGTTTTTTTTCAACATCAAAAAAATTTGACGTTTTCATTGAAAAATTTCAACATACTATACTATGGCGTTTTTTTTTTTAATTTTACAACATTTCACGAAATGACTTTTTTTCACCATAGAATCATTCTACACGCTATAATACGACCGTTTTCATGATTTTTTTCAACATCAAAAAAATTTTACGTTTTCATCGAAAAATTTCGACATACTATACTATGGCGTTTTTTTTTTTTTTTTTTTGAATTTTACACCATTTCACTAAATGCCATCTATTCACCATAGAATCATTCTACACGCTATAATACGACCATTTTCATGATTTTTTTCAACATCAAAAAAATTTTACGTTTTCATAGAAAAATTTCGACATACTATACTATGGCTTTTTTTTGTAAAATTTTACAACATTTCACGAAATGACTTTTATTCACCATAGAATCATTCTACATGCTATAATACGACCATTTTCATGAATTTTTTTCAACATCAAAATATTTGACGTTTTCATCGAATAATTTCGACATACTACACTATGGCGTTTTGTTTTTCTTTTTAATTTTGCAACATTTCACGAAATGACATTTATTCACCATAGAATCATTCTACATGCTATAATACGACCATTTTCATGATTGTTTTTCAACATCAAAAAATTTGACGTTTTCGTCGAATAATTTCGACATACTATACTATGGCGTTTTTTTTTTTTTTTTAATTTTACAACATTTCACGAAATGACATCTATTCACCATAGAATCATTCTACACTCTATAATACGACTGTTTTCATGATTTTTTTCAACATCAAAAAAATTTGACGTTTTCCTCGAAAAATTTCGACATACTATACTATGGCGTTTTTGTTTTTTTTTTAATTTTACAACATTTCACGAAAGGACTTTTGCTCACCATAGAATCATTCTACACGCTATAATACGACTGTTTTCATGATTTTTTTCAACATCAAAAAAAATTTGACGTTTTCATCGAAAAATTTCGACATACTATACTTTGGCGTTTTTTTGTAAAATTTTATATTTCACGAAATGACTTTTGCTCACCATAGAATCATTCTACACGCTATAATACGACCGTTTTCATGATTTTTTTCAACATCAAAAAAATTTTACGTTTTCATCGAAAAATTTCGACATACTATACTATGGCGTTTTTTTTTTTTTTTTAAATTTTACAACATTTCACGAAAGGACTTTTGCTCAGCATAGAATCATTCTACACGCTATAATACGACCGTTTTCATGATTTTTTTCAACATCAAAAAAATTTGACGTTTTCATCGAAAAATTTCAACATAAAATACTGTGGCGTTTTTTTTGTTTTTTTTTTTTAATTTACAACATTTCACGAAATGACTTTTATTCACCATAGAATCATTCTACACGTTATAGTACGACTATTTTCATGATTTTTTTCAACATCAAAAAAATTTTACGTTTTCATCGAAAAATTTCGACATACTATACTATGGCGTTTTTTTTTTTTTTTTTTAATTTTACACCATTTCACGAAATGCCATCTATTCACCATAGAATCATTCTACACGCTATAATACGACCATTTTCATGATTTTTTTCAACATCAAAAAAATTTTACGTTTTCATAGAAAAATTTCGACATACTATACTATGGCGTTTTTTTTTTAAATTTTACAACATTTCACGAAATGACTTTTATCTCACCATAGAATCATTCTACACGCTATAATACGACCGTTTTCATGATTTTTTTCAACATCAAAAAAATTTTACGTTTTCATCGAAAAATTTCGACATACTACACTATGGCGTTTTGTTTTTCTTTTTAATTTTACAACATTTCACGAAATGACATTTATTCACCATAGAATCATTCTACATGCTATAATACGACCATTTTCATGATTGTTTTTCAACATCAAAAAATTTGACGTTTTCGTCGAATAATTTCGACATACTATACTATGGCGTTTTTTTTTTTTTTTTTTATTTTACAACATTTCACGAAATGACATCTATTCACCATAGAATCATTCTACACTCTATAATACGACTGTTTTCATGATTTTTTTCAACATCAAAAAAATTTGACGTTTTCCTCGAAAAATTTCGACATACTATACTATGGCGTTTTTTTTTTTTCTTTAATTTTACAACATTTCACGAAAGGACTTTTGCTCACCATAGAATCATTCTACACGCTATAATACGACTTTTTTCATGATTTTTTTCAACATCAAAAAAATTTGACGTTTTCATCAAAAAATTTCAACATACAATACTATGGTGTTTTTTTTTTTTTTTTTAATTTACAACATTTCACGAAATGACTTTTATTCACCATAGAATCATTCTACACGCTATAATACGACTGTTTTCATGATTTTTTTCAACATCAAAAAAATTTTACGTTTTCATCGAAAAATTTCGACATACTATACTATGGCGTTTTTGTTTTTTCTTTAATTTTACAACATTTCACGAAAGGACTTTTGCTCACCATAGAATCATTCTACATGCTATAATACGACTTTTTTCATGATTTTTTTCAACATCAAAAAAATTTGACGTTTTCATCAAAAAATTTCAACATACAATACTATGGCGTTTTTTTGTTTTTTTTTTTAATTTACAACATTTCACGAAATGACTTTTATTCACCATAGAATCATTCTACACGCTATAATACGACTGTTTTCATGATTTTTTTTCAACATCAAAAAAATTTGACGTTTTCATCGAAAAATTTCGACATACTATACTATGGCGTTTTTTTGTAAAATTTTATATATCACGAAATGACTTTTGCTCACCATACAATCATCAAAAAAATAAAAAAAATTTGACGTTTTCATCGAAAAATTTCGGTATTAACATGAAAAAGTCATATTATAATACATTGAGAAATTTCTTGAAAAAAGTCATAGTATAGTATGTCGAAAAATTTCATGAAAAAGTCATAGTATAGTATGTCGACAAATTTCATGAAAAACAGGTCATAGTATTGAATCTTGAAAAATTTAATGTTATCAGTCATTACAGTTTGTAAAAAGGTCTTATGATTTAAAAAAGTCATGTTATAGTACATTGAAAAATTTCTTGGAAAAAAAGCCATAGTATAGTATGTCGAAAAGTTTCATGAAAAACAGGTCATAGTATTGAACCTTGAAAAATTTCATGTTAACAGTCATATTACAGTTTGTAAAAATGCATTTTGATAAAAAAAAGTCATATTATAGTACGTTGAAAAACTTCTTGAAAAAAAAGACTTTTATTCACCACAGAATCATTCTACACGCTATAATACGACCGTTTTCATGATTTTCTTTCAACATCAAAAAATTTGATGTTTTCATCGAAAAATTTCGACATACTATACTATGGCGTTTTTTTGGTAAAATTTTATATTTCACGAAATGACTTTTGCTCACCATAGAATCATTCTACACGCTATAATACGACCGTTTTCATGATTTTTTTCAACATCAAAAAAATTTTACGTTTTCATCGAAAAATTTCGACATACTATACTATGGCGTTTTTTTTTTTTTTTTTAAATTTTACAACATTTCACGAAAGGACTTTTGCTCAGCATAGAATCATTCTACAGGCTATAATACGACTTTTTTCATGATTTTTTTCAACATCAAAAAAATTTGACGTTTTCATCGAAAAATTTCAACATAAAATACTGTGGCGTTTTTTTTTTTTTTTTTTTTTTTAATTTACAACATTTCACGAAATGACTTTTATTCACCATAGAATCATTCTACACGTTATAGTACGACTATTTTCATGATTTTTTTTCAACATCAAAAAAATTTTACGTTTTCATCGAAAAATTTCGACATACTATACTATGGCGTTTTTTTTTTTTTTTTTTTAATTTTACACCATTTCACGAAATGCCATCTATTCACCATAGAATCATTCTACACGCTATAATACGACCATTTTCATGATTTTTTTCAACATCAAAAAAATTTTACGTTTTCATAGAAAAATTTCGACATACTATACTATGGCGTTTTTTTTTTAATTTTACAACATTTCACGAAATGACTTTTATTCAACATAGAATCATTCTACACGCTATAATACGACCGTTTTCATGATTTTTTTTCAACATCAAAATATTTGACGTTTTCATCGAAAGATTTCGACGTACTATACTATGGCGTTTTTTTTTTTTTAATTTTACAACATTATAAGAAATGATTTTTATTCACCATAGAATCATTCTAACCGCTATAATACGACTGTCTTCATGATTTTTTTCAACATCAAAAAAATTTGACGTTTTCATTGAAAAATATCAACATACAATAATATGGCGTTTTTTGTTTTTTTTTTTAAAATTTACAACATTTCACGAAATGACTTTTATTCACCATAGAATCATTCTACACGCTATAATACGACCATTTTCATGATTTTTTTCAACATCAAAAAAATTTGACGTTTTCATCGAAAAATTTTAACATACAATACTATGGCGTTTTTTTTTTTTTTTTTTTAATTTACAACATTTCACGAAATGACTTTTATTCACCATAGAATCATTCTACACGCTATAATACGACTGTTTTCATGATTTTTTTCAACATCAAAAAAATATTACGTTTTCATCGAAAAATTTCGACATACTATACTATGGCGTTTTTTTTTTTTTTTTTTAATTTTACAACATTTCACGAAAGGACTTTTGCTCACCCTAGAATCATTCTACACGCTATAATACGACCGTTTTCATGATTTTTTTCAACATCAAAAAAATTTGACGTTTTCATCGAAAAATTTCAACATACTATTATACTATGGCGTTTTTGTTTTTTTTTTTAATTTTACAACATTTCACGACATGACTTTTATTTACCATAGAATCATTCTACATGCTATAATACGACCATTTTCATGATTTTTTTTCAACATCAAAAAATTTGACGTTTTCATCGAATAATTTCGACATACTATACTATGGCGTTTTGTTTTTATTTTTATTTTTACGACATTTCACGAAATGACTTTTATTCACCATAGAATCATTCTACACGCTATAATACGACCGTTTTCATGATTTTTTTCAACATCCAAAAAATATGACGTTTTCATCGAAAAATTTCGGTATTAACATGAAAAAGTCATATTATAACACATTGAGAAATTTCTTGAAAAAAGTCATAGTATAGTATGTCGAAAAATTTCATGAAAAACAGGTCATAGTATTGAATCTTGAAAAATTTCATGTTATCAGTCATTATAGTTTGTAAAAAGGTCTTATGATTTAAAAAAGTCATGTTATAGTACATTGAAAAATTTCTTGGAAAAAAAGCCATAGTATAGTATGTCGAAAAGTTTCATGAAAAACAGGTCATGGTATTGAATCTTGAAAAATTTCATGTTAACAGTCATGTTATAGTTTGTAAAAATGCATTTTGATAAAAAAAGTCATTTTATATTACGTTGAAAAACTTATTGAAAAAAGGACTTTTATTCACCATAGAATCATTCTAACCGCTATAGTACGACTGTTTTCATGTTTTTTTTCAACATCAAAAAAATTTGACGTTTTCATCGAAAAATTTCGACATACTATACTATGGCGTTTTTTTTTTTTTTTTATAAAATTTTACAACATTTCACGAAATGACTTTTATTCAACATAGAATCATTCTACACACTATAATACGACCGTTTTCATGATTTTTTTCAACATCAAAAAAATTTGACGTTTTCATCGAAAGATTTCGACATACTATACTATGGCTTTTTTTTTAATTTTACAACATTATAAGAAATGACTTTTATTCACCATAGAATCATTCTACACAACCGCTATAATACGATTGTCTTCATGATTTTTTTCAACATCAAACAAATTTGACGTTTTCATCGAAAAATTTCGACATACTATTACACTATGGCGTATTTTTTTTTCTTTTTTAATTTACAACATTTCACGAAATGACTTTTATTCACCTTAGAATCATTTTACACGCTATAATACGACCATTTTCATGATTTTTTTCAACATCAAAAAAATTTGACGTTTTCATCGAAAAATTTCGACATACTATACTATGGCGTTTTTTTTTAAATTTTACAACATTTCACGAAATGACTTTTATTCAAAATAGAATCATTCTAACCGCTATAATACGATTGTCTTCATGATTTTTTTCAACATCAAAAAAGTTTGACGTTTTCATCGAAAAATTTCGACATACTATTATACTATGGCTTATTTTTTTTTTCTTTTTAAATTTACAATATTTCACGAAATGACTTTTATTCACCATAGAATCATTTTACACGCTATAATACGACCGTTTTCGTGATTTTTTTTCAACATAAAAAAATTTGACGTTTTCATCGAAACATTTCGACATACTATACTATGGCGTTTTTTTTGTAAAATTTTACAACATTTCACGAAATGACATCTATTCACCATAGAATCATTCTACACGCTATAATACGACCGTTTTCATGATTTTTTTCAACATCAAAAAAATTTGACGTTTTCATCGAAAAATTTCGACATACTATACTATGGCGTTTTTTTAATTTTACAACATTATAAGAAATGACTTTTATTCACCATAGAATCATTCTACATGCTATAATACGACCATTTTCATGATTTTTTTTCAACATCAAAAAAATTTGACGTTTTCATTGAAAAATTTCAACATACAATAATATGGCGTTTTGTTTTTTTTTTTTTTTAATTTACAACATTTCATGAAATGACTTTTATTCACCATAGAATCATTCTACACGCTATAATACGACCGTTTTCATGATTTTTTTTAAACATCAAAAAAATTTGACGTTTTCATCGAAAGATTTCGACATACTATACTATGGCTTTTTTTTTTTTAATTTTACAACATTATAAGAAATGACTTTTATTCACCATAGAATCATTCTAACCGCTATAATACGATTGTCTTCATGATTTTTTTCAACATCAAACAAATTTGACGTTTTCATCGAAAAATTTCGACATACTATTACACTATGGCGTATTTTTTTTTCTTTTTTAATTTACAACATTTCACGAAATGACTTTTATTCACCTTAGAATCATTTTACACGCTATAATACGACCATTTTCATGATTTTTTTCAACATCAAAAAAATTTGACGTTTTCATCGAAAAATTTCGACATACTATACTATGGCGTTTTTTTTTTAAATTTTACAACATTTCACGAAATGACTTTTATTCAAAATAGAATCATTTTAACCGCTATAATACGATTGTCTTCATGAGTTTTTTTCAACATCAAAAAAGTTTGACGTTTTCATCGAAAAATTTCGACATACTATTATACTATGGCTTATTTTTTTTTTTCTTTTTAAATTTACAATATTTCACGAAATGACTTTTATTCACCATAGAATCATTTTACACGCTATAATACGACCGTTTTCATGATTTTTTTCAACATCAAAAAAATTTGACGTTTTCATCGAAAAATTTCGACATACTATACTATGGCGTTTTTTTTTTTAATTTTACAACATTATAAGAAATGACTTTTATTCACCATAGAATCATTCTACATGCTATAATACGACCATTTTCATGATTTTTTTTTCAACATCAAAAAAATTTGACGTTTTCATTGAAAAATTTCAACATACAATAATATGGCGTTTTGTTTTTTTTTTTTTTTAATTTACAACATTTCATGAAATGACTTTTATTCACCATAGAATCATTCTACACGCTATAATACGACCGTTTTCATGATTTTTTTTCAACATCAAAAAATTTGATGTTTTCATCGAAAAATTTCGACATACAATACTATGGCGTTTTTTTTGTTTTTTTTTTTTAATTTACAACATTTCACGAAATGACTTTTATTCACCATAGAATCATTCTACACGCTATAATACGACCGTTTTCATGATTTTTTTCAACATCAAAAAAAATTTACGTTTTCATCGAAAAATTTCGACATACTATACTATGGCGTTTTTTTTTTTTTTTTAATTTTACAACATTTCACGAAATGTCTTTTATTCACCATAGAATCATTCTACATGCTATAATACGACCATTTTCATGATTTTTTTTCAACATCAAAAAATTTGACGTTTTCATTGAATAATTTCGACATACTATACTATGGGTTTTTTTTTTGTAAAATTTTACAACATTTCACGAAATGACATCTATTCACCATAGAATCATTCTACACTCTATAATACGACTGTTTTCATGATTTTTTTCAACATCAAAAAAATTTGACGTTTTCCTCGAAAAATTTCGACATACTATACTATGGCGTTTTTGTTTTTTCTTTAATTTTACTACATTTCACGAAAGGACTTTTGCTCACCATAGAATCATTCTACACGCTATAATACGACCGTTTTCATGATTTTTTTCAACATCAAAAAAATTTGACGTTTTCATCGAAAAATTTCGGTAATAACATGAAAAAGTCATATTATAATACATTGAGAAATTTCTTGAAAAAAGTCATAGTATAGTATGTCGAAAAATTTCATGAAAAAGTCATAGTATAGTATGTCGACAAATTTCATGAAAAACAGGTCATAGTATTGAATCTTGAAAAATTTCATGTTATCAGTCATTATAGTTTGTAAAAAGGTCTTATGATTTAAAAAAGTCATGTTATAGTACATTGAAAAATTTCTTGGAAAAAAAGCCATAGTATAGTATGTCAAAAAGTTTCATGAAAAACAGGTCATAGTATTGAACCTTGAAAAATTTCATGTTAACAGTCATATTACAGTTTGTAAAAATGCATTTTGATAAAAAAAAAGTCATATTATAGTACGTTGAAAAACTTCTTGAAAAAAAAGACTTTTATTCACCACAGAATCATTCTAACCGCTATAATATGACCGTTTTCATGATTTTTTTCAACATCAAAAAAATTTTACGTTTTCATCGAAAAATTTCGACATACTATACTATGGCGTTTTTTTTTTTTTTTTGAATTTCACACCATTTCACGAAATGCCATCTATTCACCATAGAATCATTCTACACGCTATAATACGACCATTTTCATGATTTTTTTCAACATCAAAAAAATTTTACGTTTTCATCGAAAGATTTCGACATACTATACTATGGCTTTTTTTAATTTTACAACATTATAAGAAATGATTTTTATTCACCATAGAATCATTCTCACCGCTATAATACGACCATTTTCATGATTTTTTTCAACATCAAAAAAATTTGACGTTTTCATCGAAAAATTTTAACATACAATACTATGGCGTTTTTTTTTTTTTTTAATTTACAACATTTCACGAAATGACTTTTATTCACCATAGAATCATTCTACACGCTATAATACGACTGTTTTCATGATTTTTTTCAACATCAAAAAAATATTACGTTTTCATCGGAAAATTTCGACATACTATACTATGGCGTTTTTTTGTTTTTTTTTTTAATTTTACAACATTTCACGAAAGGACTTTTGCTCACCCTAGAATCATTCTACACGCTATAATACAACCGTTTTCATGATTTTTTTCAACATCAAAAAAAATTGACGTTTTCATTGAAAAATTTCAACATACAATACTATGGCGTTTTTTTGTTTTTTTTTTAAGTTACAACATTTCACGAAATGACTTTTATTCACCATAGAATCATTCTACACGCTATAATACGACTTTTTCATTATTTTTTTCAACATCAAAAAAATTTTACGTTTTCATCGAAAAATTTCGACATACTATTATACTATGGCGTTTTTGTTTTTTTTTTTAATTTTACAACATTTCACGACATGACTTTTATTCACCATAGAATCATTCTACATGCTATAATACGACCATTTTCATGATTTTTTTTCAACATCAAAAAAATTTGACGTTTTCATTGAAAAATTTCAACATACAATAATATGGCGTTTTTGTTTTTTTTTTTTTTAAATTTACAACATTTCATGAAATGACTTTTATTCACCATAGAATCATTCTACACGCTATAATACGACCGTTTCATGATTTTTTTTCAACATCAAAAAATTTGATGTTTTCATCGAAAAATTTCGACATACAATACTATGGCGTTTTTTTTGTTTTTTTTTTAATTTACAACATTTCACGAAATGACTTTTATTCACCATAGAATCATTCTACACACTATAATACATCTTTTCATGATTTTTTTTAACATAAAAAAAATTTGACGTATTCATCGAAAAATTTCGACATACTATACTATGGCTTTTTTTTGTAAAATTTTACAACATTTCACGAAATGACTTTTATTCACCATAGAATCATTCTACATGCTATAATACGACCATTTTCATGATTTTTTTTCAACATCAAAAAATTTGACGTTTTCATTTAATAATTTCGACATACTATACTATGGCGTTTTTTTTTTTTTTAATTTTACAACATTTCACGAAATGACATCTATTCACCATAGAATCATTCTACATGCTATAATATGACTGTTTTCATGATTTTTTTCAACATCAAAAAAATTTGACTTTTTCCTCGAAAAAATTTGACATACTATTATACTATGGCTTTTTTTTTTGTTTTTTTTTTTCTTTAATTTTACAACATTTCACGAAAGGACTTTTTCTCACCATACAATCATTCTACACGCTATAATACACCGTTTTTGATTTTTTTCAACATCAAAAAAATTTGACGTTTTCATCGAAAAATTTCGGTATTAACATGAAAAAGTCATATTATAATACATTGAGAAATTTCTTGAAAAAAGTCAGTATAGTATGTCGAAAAATTTCATGAAAAAGTCATAGTATAGTATGTCTACAAATTTCATGAAAAACGGGTCATAGTATTGAATCTTGAAAAATTTCATGTTATCAGTCATTATAGTTTGTAAAAAGGTCTTATGATTTAAAAAAGTCATGTTATAGTACATTGAAAAATTTCTTGGAAAAAAAGTCATAGTATAGTGTGTCGAAAAGTTTCATGAAAAACAGGTCATAGTATTGAACCTTAAAAATTTCATGTTAACAGTCATATTACAGTTTGTAAAAATGCATTTTGAAAAAAAAAAGTCATATTATAGTACTTTGAAAAACTTCTTGAAAAAAAAGACTTTTATTCACCACAGAATCATTCTAACCGCTATAATATGACCGTTTTCATGATTTTTTTTCAACATCAAAAAATTTGACGTTTTCATCGAAAAATTTCGACATACTATACTATGGCGTTTTTTTTAATTTTACAACATTTCACAAAATTACTTTTATTCACCATAGAATCATTCGACACACTATAATACGACCGTTTTCATGATTTTTTTCAACATCAAAAAATTTGACGTTTTCATCGAAAAATTTCGACACACTATACTATGGCGTTTTTTTTTTTTTTTAATTTTACAACATTTCACGAAATGACTTTTATTCAACATAGAATCATTCTACACGCTATAATACGACCATTTTCATGATTTTTTTTCAACATCAAAAAAATTTGACGTTTTCATCGAAAAATTTCGGTATTAACATGAAAAAGTCATATTATAATACATAGAGAAATTTCTTGAAAAAAAGTCATAGTATAGTATGTCGAAAAATTTCATAAAAAAAAGTCATAGTATAGTATGTCGACAAATTTCATGAAAAACAGGTCATAGTATTGAATCTTGAAAAATTTCATGTTATCAGTCATATTATAGTTTCTAAAAAGGTATTATGAAATAAAGTCATATTTTAGTACATTGAAAATTTCTTGAAAAAATGTCATAGTATAGTATGTTGAAAAATTTCATGAAAAACAGGTCATAGTATTGAATCTTGGAAAATTTTAATGTTTACAGTTCTATTATAGTTTGTAAAAAGGTATTATGATAGAAAATTCATATTATAGTATGTTGAAAAATGTCATGAAAAAAAGTAGTGCTGTCAGGCGATTAAGAAAATTAATCTAATTAATTACAGGATTTGTAATTAATTAATCTAATTAATCACATTTTAATCTCATACCTGCTAAAGGCCCCCAAATAAAGAATTTGAATTCTAGGACATTACAAAATTGTAGTGCATGACTAATCAATAGAATACACCAAGAAGAGAAGATTTGAAATCCACATTTTTATTGGTTAGGTGTGCTTTATAAATGAAATTCAAAAGAAAGCCAGATTGCATTCAATGCACGGCTCAGCTTTGTAGCGGGCTAGAGGCCCCAGCTCCTCCTAGTCCGAGTCAGAGTCCGAGTGACAGGTCCGAGTGGGCTCGCCTCACTCTCCTGTGTCGCGTCCATCTCTGTTGTCAGTCACCCTGCTTTTGACGAGTGGCGCAGGTACGAAGTGACGCCACTGCAGCCTACGGGTCACTCAATGGGCCAAATTTAAAATGCTTGCGCATTGACTTGCCACTCATGATTAATTGCGTTAATTTTTATAGCGCGTTATTTTGCAGCGTAATTAATTAATCTAATTAACGCGTTAAACTGACAGCCCTAAAAAAATGTCATAGTATAGTATGTCGAAAAATTTCATGAGAAACAGGTCATAGTATTGAATCTTGAAAAAATTCATTTTAACAGTCATATTATAGTTTGTAAAAAAAAGGTATTATGATTAAAAAAAGTCATATTGTAGTACATTGAGAAATTTCTTGAAAAAAGTCAGTATAGTATGTCGACAAATTTCATGAAAAACAGGTCATAGTATTGAATCTTGAAAAATTTCATGTTATCAGTCATTATACTTTGTAAAAAGGTCTTATGATTTAAAAAAGTCATGTTATAGTACATTGAAAAATTTCTTGGAAAAAAAAACATAGTATAGTATGTCGAAAAGTTTCATGAAAAACAGGTCACAGTATTGAACCTTGAAAAATTTCATGTTAACAGTCATATTACAGTTTGTAAAAATGCATTTTGATAAAAAAAAAAGTCATATTATAGTACGTTGAAAAACTTCTTGAAAAAAAAAAGACTTGTTCACGATAGAATCATTCTACGCACTATAATACGACCGTTTTCATGATTTTTTTCAACATCAAAAAAATTTTACCTTTTCATTGAAAAATTTCGACACACTATTCTACTATGGCGTTTTTTTTTTTTTTTTTTTTTTAATTTTACAACATTTCACGAAATGACTTTTATTCACCATAGAATCATTCTACACGCTATAATACGACCGTTTTCATGATTTTTTTTCAACATCAAAAAATTTGACATTTTCATCGAAAAATTTCGACATACTATACTATGGGGTTTTTTTTTTCTTTTTAATTTTACAACATTTCACGAAATGACTTTTATTCACCATAGAATCATTCTACACGCTATAATACGACCATTTTCATGATTTTTTTCAACATCAAAAAAATTTGACGTTTTCATCGAAAAATTTCAACATACAATACTATGGCATTTTTTGTTTTTTTTTTTTTAAATTTACAACATTTCACGAAATGACTTTTATTCACCATAGAATCATTCTACACGCTATAATACGACCATTTTCATGATTTTTTTCAACATCAAAAAAATTTGACGTTTTCATCGAAAAATTTCAACATACAATACTATGGCGTTTTTTTTTTTTTTTTAAATTTACAACATTTCACGAAATGACTTTTATTCACCATAGAATCATTCTACACGCTATAATACGACCGTTTTCATGATTTTTTTTCAACATCAAAAAATTTGACATTTTCATCGAAAAATTTCGACATACTATACTATGGCGTTTTTTTTTTCTTTTTAATTTTACAACATTTCACGAAATGACTTTTATTCACCATAGAATCATTCTACACGCTATAATACGACCATTTTCATGATTTTTTTTCAACATCAAAAAAATTTGACGTTTTCATCGAGCACGAAAAATTTCAACATACAATACTATGGCATTTTTTTTTTTTTTTTATAAATTTACAACATTTCACGAAATGACTTTTATTCACCATAGAATCATTCTACACGCTATAATACGACCATTTTCATGATTTTTTTTCAACATCAAAAAATTTGGCGTTTTCATCGAAAAATTTCGACATACTATACTGTGGCGTTTTTTTGTAAAATTTTATATTTCACGAAATGACTTTTGCTCACCATAGAATCATTCTACACGCTATAATACGACCATTTTCATGATTTTTTTCAACATCAAAAAAATTTGACGTTTTCATCGAAAAATTTCAACATACAATACTATGGCGTTTTTTTTTTTTTTTTTTTTAAATTTACAACATTTCACGAAATGACTTTTATTCACCATAGAATCATTCTACACGCTATAATACGACCGTTTTCATGATTTTTTTCAACATCAAAAAAATTTGACGTTTTCATCAAAAAATTTCGACATACTATACTATGGCGTTTTTTTGTAAAATTTTATATTTCATGAAATGACTTTTGCTCACCATAGAATCATTCTACACGCTATAATACGACCGTTTTCATGATTTTTTTCAACATCATAAAAATTTGACGTTTTCATCGAAAAATTTCAACATACAATACTATGGCGTTTTTTTTTTTTTTTTTTTATTTTAATTTACAACATTTCACGAAATGACTTTTATTCACCATAGAATCATTCTACACGCTATAATACGACCGTTTTCATGATTTTTTTTTCAACATCAAAAAATTTGACATTTTCATCGAAAAATTTCGACATACTATACTATGGCGTTTTTTTTTTCTTTTTAATTTTACAACATTTCACGAAATGACTTTTATTCACCATAGAATCATTCTACACGCTATAATACGACCATTTTCATGATTTTTTTTCAACATCAAAAAAATTTGACGTTTTCATCGAAAAATTTCAACATAGAATACTATGGCATCTTTTGTTTTTTTTTCCCAAAGTGGGACAATTCATTTTACACACTGACTTTTATTCACACATAGAATCATTCACACGCTATAATACACAGTATACATGCATTTTTGGTAGAGATCAAAAAATGTGGCGTTTTCATCGAAAAACTCCCGAGCAGACTATACTGTGGCGTTTTGTGCCTTGCTCAGGGGCAACTCTACATTTCACGAAATGAAACTTTTGCACCTCACCATAGAATCAGTTCTACACGCTAGTATTACGTCCATTTTCATGATTTTTTTCAACATCAAAACAAATCCCTTGAGGCTGTGCTACTCCGCAAAATTTCCACATACAATACTATGGCGTTTTTTTTTTTTTTTTTTTAAATTTACAACATTTCACGAAATGACTTTTATTCACCATAGAATCATTCTACACGCTATAATACGACCGTTTTCATGATTTTTTTCAACATCAAAAAAATTTGACGTTTTCATCAAAAAATTTCGACATACTATACTATGGCGTTTTTTTGTAAAATTTTATATTTCATGAAATGACTTTTGCTCACCATAGAATCATTCTACACGCTATAATACGACCGTTTTCATGATTTTTTTCAACATCATAAAAATTTGACGTTTTCATCGAAAAATTTCGACATACTATACTATGGCGTTTTTTTGTTTTTTTTTTTCATTTTACAACATTTCACAAAATTACTTCTATTCACTATAGAATCATTCTACAGGCTATAATACGACTGTTTTCATGATTTTTTTCAACATCAAAAAAATTTGATGTTTTCATCGAAAAATTTCGGTATTAACATAAAAAAGTCATATTATAATACATTGAAAAATTTCTTGAAAAAAAGTCATAGCATAGTATGTCGAAAAATTTCATGAAAAAGTCATAGTATAGTATGTCGACAAATTTCATGAAAAACTTGTCATAGTATTGTATCTTGAAAATTTTCATGTTATCAGTCATATTATAGTTTTGTAAAAAGGTCTTATGATTTAAAAAAGTCATATTATAGTACATTGAAAAATTTCTTGAAAAAAAGCCATAGTATAGTATATCGAAAAGTTTCATGAAAAACAGGTCATAGTATTGAATCTTGAAAAATTTCATGTTTCATATTTCATATTTCATGTCATATTATAGTTTGTAGAAATGTATTATGATAAAAAAAGTCATATTATAGTACATTGAAAAACTTCTTAAATAAACAAAAAGACTTTTATTCACCATAGAATCATTCTACACGCTATAATACGACCGTTTTCATGATTTTTTTTCAACATCAAAAAAATTTGACGTTTTCATCGAAAAATTTCGACATACTATAACTATGGCGTTTTTTTTTTTTTTTTAAAATTTTATAAATTTCATGAAATGACTTTTGTTCACCATAGAATCATTCTACACGCTATAATACGACCGTTTTCATGATTTTTTTCAACATCAAAAAATTTGACGTTTTCATCAAAAAATTTCGACATACTATACTATGGCGGTTTTTTTTTTGTTTTTTTTTAAATTTACAACATTTCACGAAATGACTTTTATTCACCATAGAATCATTCTACACGCTATAATACGACCGTTTTCATGATTTTTTTTCAACATCAAAAAAATTTGACGTTTTCATCGAAAAATTTCAACATACTATACTATGGCGTTTTTTTTATAATTTTATATTTCACGAAATGACTTTTTCTCACCATAGAATCATTCTACACGCTATAATACGACCGTTTTCATGATTTTTTTTTTCAACATCAAAAAAATTTGACGTTTTCACCAAAAAATTTCGACATACTATACTATGGCGTTTTTTAAATTTACAACATTATAAGAAATGACTTTTATTCACCATAGAATCATTCTACACGCTATAATACGACCGTTTTCATGATTTTTTTCAACATCAAAAATTTGACATTTTCATCGAAAAATTTCGACATAATATACTATGGCGTTTTTTTTGTAAAATTTTACAACATTTCACGAAAGGACTTTTGGTCACCATAGAATCATTCTACACGCTATAATACGACCGTTTTCATGATTTTTTTCAACATCAACATCAAAAAAAATTTGACGTTTTCATCGAAAAATGTTGGTATTAACATAAAAAAGTCATATTACAATACCTTGAAAAATTTCTTGAAAAAAAGTCATAGTATAGTATGTCGACAAATTTCATGAAAAACAGGTCATAGTATTGAATCTTGAAAAATTTCATGTTAACAGTCATATTATAGTTTGTAAAAATGTATTATGATAAAAAAAAAGGTCATATTATAGTACGTTGAAAAACTTCATGAAAAAAAAGTCATAGTATAGTATGTCGAAACATTTCATGAAAAACAGGTCATAGTATTGAATCTTGAAAAATTTCATGTTATCAGTCATATTACAGTTTGTAAAAATGTATTTTTTTTTTTTTTTTTTTTTTTCTTATCTTTTCATGATTTTTCAAAAAAATCAATTTCAATATTTTTTTTTTTACCTTTTTTTTTTTTTTTTTTTTTTCCCATATTATAGTACATTGAAAAACTTCATGAAAAAAAAAAGTCATAGACGAAAAATTTTTATTTCATGAAAAACAGCTCATAGTATTGAATCTTGAAAAAATTCATGAAAAACAGGTCATAGTATTGAATCTTGAAAAATTTCATGTTTCATATTTCATATTTCATGTCATTATAGTTTGTAGAAATGTATTATGATAAAAAAAAGTCATATTATAGTACATTGAAAAACTTCTTAAATAAACAAAAAGACTTTTATTCACCATAGAATCATTCTACACGCTATAATACGACCGTTTTCATGATTTTTTTTCAACATCAAAAAAATTTGACGTTTTCATCGAAAAATTTCGACATACTATACTATGGCGTTTTTTTTTAAAATTTTATATTTCACGAAATTACTTTTGTTCACCATAGAATCATTCTACACGCTATAATACGACCGTTTTCATGATTTTTTTCAACATCAAAAAAATTTGACCTTTTCATCGAAAAATTTCGACATACTATTATACTATGGCGTTTTTGGTTTTTTTTTTTTTAATTTTACAACATTTCATGAAATGACTTTTATTCACCATAGAATCATTCTACACGCTATAATACGACCGTTTTCATGATTTTTTTCAACATCAAAAAAATTTGACGTTTTCATCGAAAAATTTCGACATACTATACTATGGCGTTTTTTTTTTTTTTTTTTAAATTTACAACATTTCACGAAATGACTTTTATTCACCATAGAATCATTCTACACGCTATAATACGACCGTTTTCATGATTTTTTTTTTCAACATCAAAAAAATTTGACGTTTTCACCAAAAAATTTCGACATACTATACTATGGCGTTTTTTTTTTTTTAAATTTACAACATTATAAGAAATGACTTTTATTCACCATAGAATCATTCTACACGCTATAATACGACCATTTTCATGATTTTTTTCAACATCAAAAAATTTGACATTTTCATCGAAAAATTTCGACATAATATACTATGGCGTTTTTTTTGTAAAATTTTACAACATTTCACGAAAGGACTTTTGGTCACCATAGAATCATTCCACACGCTATAATACGACCGTTTTCGTGATTTTTTTTCAACATCAAAAAAATTTTACCTTTTCATGGAAAAATTTCGACATACTATTATACTATGGCGTTTTTTTTTGTTTTTTTTTTAATTTTACAACATTTCATGAAATGACTTTTATTCAACATAGAATCATTCTACACGCTATAATACGACCGTTTTCATGATTTTTTTCAACATCAAAGAAATTTGACGTTTTCATCGAAAAATTTCGACATACTATACTATGCCGTTTTTGTTTTTTTTTTTTTAAATTTACAACATTTCACGAAATGACTTTTATTCACCATAGAATCATTCTACACGCTATAATACGACCGTTTTCATGATTTTTTTTTTCAACATCAAAAAAATTTGACGTTTTCACCAAAAAATTTCGACATACTATACTATGGCGTTTTTTATTAATTTACAACATTATAAGAAATGACTTTTATTCACCATAGAATCATTCTACACTCTATAATACGACCATTTTCATGATTTTTTTCAACATCAAAAATTTGACATTTTCATCGAAAAATTTCGACATAATATACTATGGCGTTTTTTTTGTAAAATTTTACAACATTTCACGAAAGGACTTTTGGTCACCATAGAATCATTCTACACGCTATAATACGACCGTTTTCGTGATTTTTTTTCAACATCAAAAAAATTTTTACCTTTTCATGGAAAAATTTCGACATACTATTATACTATGGCGTTTTTGGTTTTAACATAAAAATGTTGGTATTAACATAAAAAAGTCATATTACAATACCTTGAAAAATTTCTTGAAAAAAAGTCATAGTATAGTATGTCGACAAATTTCATGAAAAACAGGTCATAGTATTGAATCTTGAAAAATTTCATGTTAACAGTCATATTATAGTTTGTAAAAATGTATTATGATAAAAAAAGTCATATTATAGTATGTTGAAAAACTTCATGAAAAAAGTCATAGAATAGTATGTCGAAAAATTTCATGAAAAACAGGTCATAGTATTGAATCTTGAAAAATTTCATGAAAAACAGGTCGTAATATTGAATCTTGAAAAATGTCATGTTAACAGTCATATTATATTATGTTTAACAATATTATGATTAAAAAGTCAAATTATAGTACACTGAAAAATTTCTTGAAAAAATGTCATAGTATAGTATGTCGACAAATTTCATGAAAAACAGGACATAGTATTGAATCTTGAAAAATTTCATGTTAACAGTCATATTATAGTTTGTAAAAAGGTATTATAAAAAGGTCATATTATAATACATTGAAATTTTTTTTGAAAAAAAGCCATCGTATAGTATGTCGAAAAATTTCTTGAAAAACAGGTCATAGTATTGAATCTTGAAAAATTTCATGTTATCAGTCATATTATAGTTTGTAAAAGGTATTATTTTAACAAAATTAATATTATAGTATGTTGAAAAATTTCATGAAAAAAGTCATAATTTCATACGATATGTAGTATGTCGATAAATTTCATGAAAAAATATCATAGTATAGTATGTTGATACATTTCATCAAAAACGTCATAGTATAGTATTTTTGATGAATTTCATGGCAAAAAGTTATGGAATCATATGTCGAAATTTCATGGAAAAACGTCATACTGTAGTATTTTGATAAAATTCGTTGCAATAACTCATGACATAGCATATCAAAAACTTTAATGGAAAAAAGTCTTAGTATAGTATGTCAAAAAAATTACTGAAAATGACTTATAGTATAGTATGTTGGTAAATTCATTAAAAAAGTCATAGTATAGTATTTTGATAAATTTCATCAAAAACAGTACAGTGTTTTGATGAGTTTCATTGAAATAACTCATAAAATAGCATGCCAAAACATTTTAAAAGTCATTAAAATTTGTGCATGACATCTCCTAAAAAGCCATTGTGCAATATTTTACATAAAATTTAAAAATGTCATAGGATGTTGAAAAAAGTCAAAAAGTCGGAGTATAGTACGTTGAAGAATATCATTAAAATTCAGTATTGTACGCTGAAAAACATCATAAAACAGTCATAGTATCTTTTAGTATGTTGAAAAAAGTCATGAAAAGTCACAATATACTATGCCATAAAGAAGAAAGCCATTCTTCACCTTTGTGTTCTTTCTTCATCTTCTGACCATTAACTGCATTTCTGAACCGTCGCAGGCTGAACTCCTTCGTCATGATCACTGCGAACCGTGTGCTGCACTGCAACGCTGACACGCCAGAGGAAATGCACCACTGGATCACTCTGCTGCAGCGCTCCAAAGGAGACACCCGTGTCGACGGACAGGAGTTCATCATCCGAGGTGAGTCGACGCCCCGCTACTCTCCACACCTTCCTACAACGCAGTGATGCAAAAAGTAAATCAGATTTACAGCAGAAAGACCAACAACACAAATATGAACAACGTTAAAGGAAGTTTGTTGAGGAAGCTGTTTACATATTGTGGCCAATTTACTTTTTAAACTTCAAAAGTAGAAAATCATTGCTGACGCAGTCAAATAAATGTGTAAGTTAAGTAAGCACTCCTCAAATGTGGGTTAAGAGTCGATCAGTTAACTGAAAAGTTGAGCTCTGGTTTTGGATGCTGCAGGTGTGGCAGCTTACCCCAAACTGCATCTTCAGCATTTTTCTGAATTAAGAAGGTATTACAAACAACCCAAACTGAGTGCTTTCGCTTGCTGTTTCCACCATTTGTGATGACACGACATTGAAGCAACACAAATACTGGATTTATTTCCACCAGGCTGGTTGCACAAAGAGATGAGGAACAGTACAAAAGCCTCACTGAAGCTGAAGAAGCGCTGGTTCCTGCTTACCCACAATTCCCTGGACTACTATAAGAGCTCAGAACGTAACGCCCTGAAGCTGGGAACGCTGGTGTTGAACAGCCTCTGCTCGGTGGTTCAGCCGGATGAAAAGGTCTTCAAAGACACTGGTAAGAAAAGGAAATCGTGGCTTTACTTGGCTTTATTCTTAATCTGATGATTTTTGTCCTCAAATCCTTCCTCACAGACAGAAACAACTGCACCTTTGCTATGTCGTTCAACATGTCATCCTTAAAACAGGCTACTGGAACGTGATCGTGTACGGCCGTAAACACTCGTACCGACTGTACTGTAAGCTGCTGAATGAGGCCACGCGTTGGGCCAACTCCATCCAGAACGTCATCGACACCAAAGCGCCCATAGACACGCCGACCCAGCAGCTCATCCAGGACATCAAGGTAGGAAACGTTTTAACCGTAAACCTCACAAAGACGTGCGTAGAGGATCCATCCATGTCGCTGTAGTTCCCACTAGAAGCTAAAAGAGGGCGATACAGATAAATTAATGCAGAGAGGGATCAACAGCATGAGATCACTTTTTATTAAGGATTATTAAGGTTATTTACCCCCAAAATTCTGCCAATTAATTGATCAAATACTAAAGCTTGACAACAAACTGGGGCAAATAAACAGGTTAACTATAATATATTGGGGCTTATTGGGCATATATAAATTTAACTACAACATTCATGTCCATTCAGTAAAATAATTAGTGAACCGTTCGTCATAACTTTTTTTGTATTTTTTAAAAAAATATAATCAATGAAACATTACTTCAATCTTTTCTGAATGAAGGTTGTGATATCTGTAAATAACAAAATAATCGTTCAACTAGTAATAATAATGGTCCAAAATTATGTAAAATTGCGTAGTTTTAAGTCAAAAGCTTACGTATGTCTATGTGTCTCTGTAATATGTCTCTGTATAATATGTAGGAGCATCCTGACTGGGACTCTGCCCCAGAAACCTGATTGATAACGAACTATAGGTTGCAAATAACACAGGAAAACACTTTAACTACAAACACTAGACACACCACCTTAACCCTATAATATTCCAGTGTGAATATTATTGGAGTATTATAGGACTACTATAGAAGATGCAAAGCCTAGTATATTAATATAGCAATAAAACCACAGCTGGTTATGACTGACACAGTATAACATGCTTAAAAAAATGATGAATAAACAGGAATAAGTTGTGAGAGACTGCTACTGATAGCGGCCGATACTCACACCAACATGTGAATAAGAAAGAACTGACACTTATTATTTTTCCCACTTCAAGCACTGCTTATAGCAATCATAATTCAGGTCTCACTGACTTAAATTCCTACAGTGACAGACACACCTGCTGCACCAGAGTTGAAAGTCAGACTGAAATGAGACAGTAAAGCTGCAGATAATCAGCAGAGCATCGTATTGATGTCGGGCTCCTCTGCTCTGCAGGAGAACTGTCTGAACTCAGAGGTGGTGGAGCAGATCTACAAGAGGAACCCCATCCTTCGATACAGCCACCATCCGCTGCACTCGCCGCTGCTGCCGCTACCCTACGGAGACATCCATCTGACTGGTGAGTCACTCAGATAGAGAAACAAAGAAACACGGACGCTCATTGAAATAACAGCAAATATTAATTCCAGGCCAAAGCTGCTGTACTATAAGAAATCAATCTAAGCATATTTCATTTTTACTGTACATGACAATGAATGCAAAAAAAGTAAATTGAGGAGTTCAATCACCTCATTGCTTTAATAGTGCCATTACAGGCCTTAATACATGCTATTAGTTCATCTCTTTTTCTCCTTTCATGCTTAGAAATCTAGATATGAGGGAGCTTTACTAATTGTGATACTAATTGCTGTTTCACACAGTGCTAAATACTGTTTTCCAAAAGAGAGTGAACTTAGAGTATGAACATGTGAGTGTAAATGCACCGGCATTTGTTTAAGTGAATTAGAGAAATTACCAATATCTGTGTTGTACTGTACTGTATTATAGCTTGTTATTATCAAGTAGCAGAAAGTGAATTTTAAAGATAGAAAAGAGGGATTTTTTTAACTTAATGTGTTGATTTAAATGCAGAATTGATCAGAAGATGATTAACCATGGGTGCAGTTTGAACTTTAAGGTTGGTTGTTTTCAGGGATCATCTAGAGGGAATGTGATGTGGATAACAAAGGGAGGTCTAATGTACTGAGATGTGTATAGTTTACACATTAAATCCTAAAAACAGAATGTGATGCGATGCGAGTTAGCGTCAGTGACAAAATCAGTTTGACTGCATTGATTTCTGTTGGAATGAGCTGACTGGGCGCGAGCGACTAAGAGATGAACAGAGGAAGTTATCTGATATGACACCTCCTCATTTCACTGCAAGGTTTCACTAAGCAGGCCGGAGGCAGATCACAAAGGTCTGTACTATGAAGCAGGATTCACGGTTAGGTCACGGTTAGGAGGTGTAAACCTTCAGGTTTTTCTGTCCTACAAAGGTGGGTCACTTCTTACCAGGGTCGATCGCCATGGTAACTTGTATGCAGGAAGGACAGCTGGCTATAAGCTGTTGGTGCTCAGCGGTTTGAATTATCTTTTTCTTATTATATTTCTTTTTTTTTTACTTGTTTTCAAGTCAGATTCAAACCGCCAGTCAAAGGTCATAATGAATTGTAGTTTTTTTTTTTTATCTGTTGCACTTCTGAAAGCTTTTAATAATGTCATTGCCCCATCTGGATGGCTATATCTGACTTCTGAGTCTCCCATGAAATTAATAAGTCTGTTAATTTACATTAATATATCAGCAGTTTTTTTTTTTTCTTTTGCCAGCTATCCTTTCTGCATTTGACAGCTTTAACTAGTCTGGATTACATGTTTAACTTCTCATTTGTCTAATATAGTTCAGTCTTGCTTTGTAAAATGTGCCGCTCTGCTTGTCTGCTGACAGCAGACTTGTCCATGTTTGTGATTGGTCACATGCTGTAAACTCCACCCACTCATGTGAACGTGCTCGTAGCCAGACAGAAACCCTGGGTTGAATTGATAACCAGCATCGTAGGACTGCGTAGTGGGCTTGTGGTTGTTAGGGTTAGTTAAGGCAGATAATGAGAAGATACCCTGGGTGTGTTGAACTCACGTCGTAGCAAAGGCCCCTGAAAGTTTACTTAGGCTACTGTTGGCTATATTGTATGTCATTTCTGGTCATTTCTGCAGTATAAAAACTGTGTTTTCTGTTTAAAAGACACAAACATGTCTGTGATGTTGCGGGGCTGGGGTTGTTGCCCTGGTGGTCACTGTGGATGTGGTGCTGGCTAGCTGTGTGCGGTGGCTCGGTTGTAGTTGGGGGATGGGGTGCCCCTCTGGGTGTGTGGGCCGTGGGCTCGCTGTGCTCCCTGGGGTGGTGAGCTGGTGGTTGAGCTGGGCAGCATCCTTCCTGCTGCTGCACCTTCTCTCCGCCCCCGCTATTTACAACTGTAACTGTGGTGTTAAACCATGAGAATAAATGCAGACAAAAAAGGAAAAAAAAAGATAAAAAATAAGACACAAACATCATATTTTAAGTGGTTGCGTCTTTAGTTTGATCTTGACCACACAGCTACGTGGTTTGTGTACATGGTTTGTGTACATGGCGTAACAGAAGTGCATATTAACAGTGTGTGGACCGAAAGCCTCCGATGTTATTAGGCTGTAAGTAATTACAAGAAACACAACTCTATCTTCTCATTTTGTTGGTTACTTATTCTGTCAATACAAAGACATTACAAGACACAAAGTTGATATTATTCATCATTACAATAAATTATTAGTTTTGTGTTATAAAAAATACATAGATGCATTTCTAGGAGGTTAATTTAACCCCATTAACCCAGACAAGCTAGCACTTTGCTATAAGTCAGGTCACATTGTAACATACTGTAAGCTGTTGACAAACATAGTGATGTACTACTACTAAGGAGCTACATGATCACCAACCGTCCATCACTAACCTCTTCCTCCTACCCTGCTCAGGTCTGAGGAACAGAAGCTACACGACGCTGCAGGACGAAGCCCTCAAAGTGTTCAGCTCTCTGCAGCACCTGGAGGGCGTAGCCGACCCAGTGCCCATCATCCAGGGCATCCTGCAGACTGGCCAGGAGCTCAAACCGCTGCGGGACGAGCTTTACTGCCAGCTGATCAAGCAGACGGTGCGCCCGCCGCAGCCCGGCAGCCCCGGGAACCTCTGCAGCTGGAAGATCCTGGCCTGCATGTCCTGCACCTTCATCCCAACCAGGAGCATCCTCAGATACCTCAAGTTCCACCTAAAGAGGTACTGGCGTGTTGACAGATGGATGAAGACAGTTTGTGTCTGCAGAAAACAGGTTTTTGGGGATGCAATTAATGACAACCTTTCTTTCTAGATCAATCTACAGACTGTTAATGACAATGTTGTACATAGTGGTGTTAACTCTCACTCACATTGACCAATCCGAGCGGCTCTCTCCGCAGGACTCGAGAGGTCCTCCCCGGCACGGAGATGGATCGTTACGCCGCCTTCGCCCTCGACTCCCTGAGGAAGACTCGAGCCAGGGAGAACGTCCCGTCGCAGGAGGAGATCCGCTCCATCGTGGCCCGGCAGGACATGAGCACCACCGTTCACTGCCATGGAGGAGGCTCCTGCAAAATCACCATCAACTCGCACACAACAGCAGGAGAGGTGGGCGGCAGTATTATTTCAAAGATTACTGAGCCCCTACCAATGCCACCTTCTTCCTCTTTTGTGCAACACTTTCTATGTGTCAGGAATGAATTGTGCCATTCAGAGTCATTTAATTTAAGTTTAATTTTCCTCAACTGTTTCCTAAAGTCTTTCCTGTTTGTTTTCTTCTACAATATATACAGTTTTTCATCTGCTCTCATCTGATCCGTACATTTTAGAAAACTTAGTTGTGGATTATTAGGCAGCAGCTCTGAAAATAGTGTTGGTTGTTTGTGTGTGAGGTGGTGGAGAAGCTGATCCGAGGCCTGGCCATGGAGGACAGCAGGAACATGTTTGCTCTGTTTGAACACAACGACACCACAGAGAAAGCCATCGAGAGCCGCACAGTAGTGGCCGACGTGCTCGCCAAGTTTGAGAAGTAAGCGTGACGGAGTCTGTGTGCATTTCTGCATTATGTGTTTGTGTCTGAAGCAGACGAATGCTGCTGTCGTCCGGACTCCCCGGACACTCTCACTCTCTCTCTCTCTCTCTCTCTCTCTCTCTCTCTGTCTGTCTCTATCACTCTCTCTGTCTCTGTCTCACTCTGTCTCTTTGTCTCTCGCTCTGTCTCTCTCTCTATCTCGGTCTCTCTCGCTCTCTTTCTGTCTCTCTCTCTCTCTCTCTGTCTCTATCACTCTCTCTGTCTCTCTCTCTCTGTCTCTTTGTCTCTCGCTCTGTCTCTCTCTCTCTCTCTGTCTCTATCACTCTCTCTGTCTCTCTCTCTCTCTCTGTCTCTATCACTCTCTCTGTCTCTCTCTCTCTCTCTGTCTCTATCACTCTCTCTGTCTCTCTCTCTCTCTCTCTGTCTCTATCACTCTCTCTGTCTCTCTCTCACTCTGTCTCTTTGTCTCTCGCTCTGTCTCTCTCTCTATCTCGGTCTCTCTCTGTCTCTCTCTCTCTCTCTGTCTCTCTCTGTCTCTCTCTCTTTCTGTCTGTCTTTCTTTCTCTCTCTCTCTCCCTCTCTGTCTGTCTCTCTCTCTCGCTCTCTATCTCGCTCTCTCTCACTCTCTCTCTCTATCTCTTTCTCACTCTCATCTCTATCTCTCACTCTCTCTCTCACTATCTCGCTCTCTCTCCACTCTCGCTCTCTGTCTCTCTCTCTCACTCACTCTCTCTGTCTCTCTCTCTCACTCACTCTCTCTGTCTCTCTCTCTTTCTCTCTCTCTCTCTCTCACACTCTCTATCTCATTCTCTCTCACTCTCACTTTCTCTCCATCTATCTCTCACTCTCTCTCACTCCATCCATCTCTCTCTATCTATCTATCTCACTCTCTCTCTATCTATCTCACTCTCTCTCACTCCCTCCCTCTCTATCTCTCACTCTCTCTCTATCTATCTCACTCTATCTCACACTCTCTCTCTCTATCTATCTCACTCTCTCTCACTCCCTCCCTCTCTCTCGATCTATCTCTCTCTCTCTATCTATCTCACTCTCTCTCTCACTCTAACTCTCTATCTATCTCACTCTCTCTCACTCCCTCCCTCTCTCTCTCGTCCAGGCTTTCAGCCAGCCCAGACGAACACAACACCGGCTGGAAGTTTTACTTCAAGCTCTACTGCTTCTTGGACACAGACAATGTTCCCAAAGACAGCGTGGAGTTTGCCTTCATGTTTGAACAGGTGAGACGCAGTTTCTTTCATGTTTGAACAGGTGAGACGCAGTTTCAGCATTCAGTTTCATTCGTCTTTGTAAGTCTGTGAACCCTTTGGGATTACTTGGATTTCTGCATAAACTGGTCATAAAATATGTTCTGATCTTCATTTAAGTCACAGCAACAGACATACACATTCTGCTTAAACTAATACTGCACAAAACATGTTTTCATGTTTTTATTGAACACAACATTCACAGTTCAGGGTGGAAAAAGTATGTGAACCCCGAGGCTAATGACTTCTCCAAGAGCTAACTGGAGCCAGGAGTCAGCCAACCTGGAGTCCAGTCAATGTGATGAGATTGGAGGTGCTGGTTAAAGCTGCCCTGCCCTATAAAAACACACAGTAGTTTGGAGTTAGCTGTTCTCCAGAAGCATTGCCTGATGGGAACCATGCCTCGCACTAAAGAGCTCTCAGAAGACCTACGATCCAGACCTGCTGACTGATATGAAGCTGAAAGGGTTCTAGAAGTCTCTCTAAAAGCCTTGATGTCCACGTGTCCACGGTGAGACAGACTGTCTACAGATGGAGACAGTTCAGCACTGCTGCTACTCTCCCTAGACGTGGTCATCCTGTAAAGATGGCCGCTAGAGCCCAGCGCCGAACGCTCAATGAGGTGAAGAAGAGTCCTAGAGGGTCAGCTAAAGACTAACAGAGATCTCTGGTACATGCTGACATTTTAGTTGACTGATCTCCAATCAGTGAAACATTAGAGAAGAATGGAGCTGATGGAGGACACCACGGAGGAAGACACTGCTGTCCATAAAAACCACTGCTGCAGGTTTGAAGTTTGCCAAAGAGCAGCTGGATGCTCCACAGCACTACTGGCTAAATACTCTGTGGACAGATGAAACCAGAACTGAGTTGTTAGGAAGGACCACACAACGCTATGTGGAGGGAAAAAGGCTCAGCACACCAACATCTAAACCTCATCACCACTGTGAAATATGGTGGAGGGGCGTCATGGTTCGGGGCTGCCTCAGGGCCTGGACGGATCGCCGCCATCGACGGAAACATGAATTCACTATTTTATCAAGACGTTTAGCAGGAAACCTTCAGACCATCTGTCCTCCAACTGAAGCTCAGCAGAGGATGGTGATCCAACAGGACAACGACCCAAAGGAGAGAAGTAGATCACCAACAGAAGAAAATAGGCCTTCTGGAGGGGCCCAGTCCGAGTCCTGACCTCAGGACCTCCAGAGAGAGATTCACACCAGACATCCAGAACATCACTGAACTGAACCAGGTTTGTGAAGAGGATTGGTCCAGAACTCCTCCTGACCGTTCAGGTCTGATCTGCTGCTACAGGAACCGTTTGGTTGAGGTTGTTGCTGCCAAAGGAGGGTCGACAGGTATTAAATCCAGAGGGTCACATACTTTTTCCACCCTGCACTGTGAATGTTTACATGTCGTATTCAATAAAAACATGAAAACATATCATTTTTTTGCGGAATTAGTTTAAGCAGACTGTGTTTGTCTGTTGTGACTTAGATGAAGACCAGAACACATTTTATGACCAATTTATGCAGAAATCCAAGTAATCCCAAAGGGTTCACATCCTTTGTCTTACAACTGTATACATTATATTTTATTTATTTATTTTTTCTTATTTTTTTTTCAAAATAAATTTTTGTTTAAACCAAAGTATCACAAATTTGTATTTAGTAGAGGTTGGTATTTATTTATTTATTCATTCATTCATTCATTCATTCATTCGTACTCATTTATTTACTTACCATAGACGTATGTTGTGTATTTAAAGGCATTATCTGGTCAGAATTGTTATCACGTCAGCTTCTTCAATCTGACTGAGAACTTTAGATTTTAGATCATATACACTTATTTTTAGAGAGTATTTTTTTAAGCTAAAGTTGTAGTAAAGCAGCGTTGTGTTGATACAAACGCTGGTGTGTTTGAGCTCGTTTTATATTCTTTCCTCAACTTGAAGCACTTAAAAAAAACATGTTTCTGGTATTGTACATAGACCTACAGTAGGTGTCGTATTACCACTAGTATTGCTCATCAGGCATCTTGGGAGTTGTTTTATTTTATGTAGGCCTATTATAAGGTTCATCTTATCTTATCTTATAGTCTCAAAATCCCAGCTTTGACGGATACGCGACTACAAACAAAAGCTTACTTACTGAGGCAGTTGTTCTGGAAGCTGTCGCTGTCTTACATTTTCTCTGTCTGCTGTCCACAGGCCCACGAAGCCGTCATCCGGGGTCAGTATCCGGGCCCTGAGGAGACTCTTCAGTTCCTGGCTGCCCTGAGACTTCAGTACCTCCAGGGCGATCACAGTTCCCAGGCCAGCGTCCCTGAAATGTCCCAGGTGTTCCCCATGGTGCGATTGCGAGCCCGGGTCCAGAACTCTGCCAAGACGTTCGCTCCGGGTACCGGCTCGGTGGCCGAGCGCTCGGGGACGTCAGAGAGGAAACGCTCAAGCTTCCTGGAGGGAACGCTGAGGCGCAGCTTCAGGAGTGGCTCGCTGAGTCGGCAGAAGCTGGAGGAGGAGAACAGCCTGGAGGCGTGGATGAGGGAGGAGGCGGCAGCGGTGAGAACCAGCGTGATGGACAAGTGGAAGAAGCTGCAGGGGATGAACCAGGAACAGGCCATGGTCAAATACATGACCGTGGTGAAGGAGTGGCAGGGATACGGATCCACCCTGTTCAACGTGGAGGTGAGGACAGGAATAATATTTATCGTTAGAACTATAGATATTTATGGTTTGTATAGTTATTATATAAGTCTTCTCTTAAAACAAATCATAGACATTTCAAACTCCAATTCAGACTGTATTGATAATAATATTTGTGTTGGAATACTGGCAAATATTTTACATCTGAAAGAAAGGAAGATTAGTGTTGGGAATTATTGGAATTCATTAGTTGTTTTTTTTAAGGCTGAGAATTAAAGAAAATATGTATTTAAAGCAATGATTTCATGTTCCAACATTTAAAATCAAAATGTGAATCTGACCAGAAGCATATGAAAGGCCGGCCCTCACACCTGTTGTTTCTGCTTCCATTTAGTGTCGGGACGGAGCGTTCCCCGCCGAGCTGTGGCTGGGCGTGAGCCGGGAGGCCATATCGGTGTACAAACGAGGGGAGCCGTGGCCTCTGGAGGTTTTCCCATATGAGCAGATTCTCTCCTTCGGAGCTCCCTTGGCCAACGCCTACAAGATCGCCGTTGAGGGCCGAGAGCTGGTCTTTGAAACACAAATGGTTCGTACAAAAAGCAAATCGTTGGTTTCTTGATTTTGAAATACATCAAATCATTTTACAATGAGCCAACGACTCGTACTCACATGTGCTGAATCATCATGAACTGTATAAACACCCTCTTCCTCTCCTCTGCAGGTCATGGACATCGCCAAGCTGATGAAGGCCTACATCAGCATGATCGTCAAGAAGCGCTACAGCAACTGTCAGTCCGTCAGCAGCCACGGCAGCCAGTGTAGTGCCTGGTGAACTCCGCCTTTTTAACCTTTGACCTAATGGCCACTTGCCGGAGTGCCGCGGAGGGTCGAGCATGGTCGCCGTTGGCCGTTGCATGGACGCCCATCATGGCGCTCTGGAGAGAGCAGCTCATACATTTGACATGTCAGGCTGACTGAATGCTGGAGACAAACCACGATGCTCTTAAAGTTAACTAGCTCAAATTATTATTTTGACTGGTTTCATTCTAAAACATTAAACATCCACACCTGATAGATCACCACTTTAAAAGAAACACAGTTATCAATCATTTTAAGCAGGTAGGATCAGCTGTTATTGGAGTCCACTATGGGGTTCACTCTACTAAAGTTCAAACACACAACAGTTTAACAGTGTCTCAGGTGAAGAGTGATAACAGACTAGAAACAAGCTAAAACTCTAGAGATTATCATGATGATGATGAGACATCTGATAGCAAGCAGGCTGCAGTGCTCAGGTCGAGCAATGATGACTAATCAATTTTTCAAATCTCCAACAAACCAACTACGTGAGTCGTGTAACTGTACACTGACGAAACCACGAGCCCTATTTTGTAAATGGGCAGTTCAAACTTACAAAGTCTGGAAGTTATTATGTGGGGAAAAATGATAAATCAACCTCAGTGTCCTTAATCAGTAGAGTACAGTTTCATCAATCAATTTGCCTTCTCTAACCTTGAATCTAAGTTTTTATGAGCAGGATGTCATCTACAGAAAAAAAGGATGTTCTAAGATAACACAATGTTGTGTTCAAGAGAAGAAGTGTATCAGCATGTGAGTCCAATGTCAACATAAAACCACGTTAAAATCAAGAGGCTTATAAATTAATGAAGGCTACTGATCTAATATTTCAGGACACAAAAATATACAACAGGAACAATTCATCCTCCTACTGCACTCCTGACAGAGCCAAATACAACAAGTTAAACTTTTCCACAGTTTTTCAGACCAAAGAAAACCAGCTGAAGGTTTAACCCTTTCAGTCAGAGTTTACTCCGGAGGTGTGGATGTGTCTTGTTTTGGAATCAAACGGTTATTTTTCCTGATGCTAATGTGCTGTGACACTACAAGGACTGTTGTTGCAGGTTATTTGTTCGTATGACTGTCTGTGTGCGTGCGAATGTGAGTTTTAAGAGAGGTGTGTCCACATGTCTGAATGTAAAAAACAAAAACAAAAAAAGCAGAAAAGAGAAAGAAAAGAAAATAGTAAAAGCCTTTTCCTCTGCTTTGAAATACTCTGGGACTTGACCTTCTATACAAACTTTCTCTAGGATGATCTGTTCACTGTAAATAATATGCAACTGCACTCGTCTCAAGCATGTCAAGTTTGGGACTGATTGTTTGGATTGATTTGCTGGTGATTTTGAAGGTCACACAAGTGCCTGTTTAAGGGGATAGTTTGGGTGTTTTGAAGTGTGGTTGTATAAAGTGCGTATCCATAGTGAGTGTGTTACTTACAGTAGATGATGGTCGGTGTGCCCCCAGCATCCAGACATCAGAGCAATGCAGTACTGTGGACGGAGACGGCAGAAAAACACATTTTGGACACTGAAAGAAATTCTCATCTAAAAGAAAAAAAAAACAATATTGATTTAAGTGTACTGTACATTTAGAATATCTTCCGACAGCAAACTGAACTGAAAGTGAAACGTATATCTTTACTGTTGAATCTGCTGGCTTTGGAGAGAGCAGAGGTAAGTTTCACTTTCAGGTCCCCGACAGAGGACAGAGCTCATCTGGCAGAAAGATGAATCTACTCTATAATACAATAATATATTCTAAACTACTAGATGAGCCTTTCTTTTAGGTGGCTAAAATGCATTTTTCTGCGTTATATTGAAAAAAAATGTTCAAGGCCTACATATACATATATATAGTTAAAACCTTTTTTTCAGATAGACAGGCTATGGTTATACAAAATGTTTGTACCTGACAGTTTCGACTACTTGTTTCTGCAGTCTTCCTCAGAGGTGTCAGGTGACGTTAGTGTGACTTCATCTGTGGGTGGTTACATGGAGTTTTTCATCCCACCTGAAGTGGTGGGATGAAAAACCAGAAAAAGAAAAAGAGCGAACCATCTCATAGACTGGAAGCAGCCAAGGCCCCAAAGACTGTCAACCGGGATGAGGGAGCCGACCGGCTATCCCACACCTGGGACACAGTCCTGCAGAGGGACCCCCTGCCATCAGATAGACCATCAGATGGCAGGGGACCCCGGGGGACGCCATGTAACCACCCACAGATGAAGTAACACTAACACCTCCTGACACCTCTGAGGAAAACTGCAGAAGCAAGTAGTCGAAACTGTCAGGTACAAACATTTTGTCTAACCATCGCCTGGCCACTTGAAAATAGTTTTAACATTTTTCTGCGGCCCCCGTCCACAGCACTGTATTGCTTTGCTTCGGAGTCGGTGCTCTGGAGTGTCACGCCGTCATCTACTACTATGGACAAGTATCTCATACAAGCCCACTTCAGAGCTATCCCTTAACTTAACTAAAGCAGGTCAAACTCAAATCAGACGTTGTCTTATTGATGCCACTTTTGTTCCTGTGTAATCAGAATCTGAAAGGTGCTCCCATGTTCCCTTTAACTACAAATGTACTTTTTACGCTGCGCACTGTCCAGCTGCACAAGTCATTCAAGCTGAATTTGTTCTTGTGACAAATCTGTTAATTTCCTAATATTTCCATATTTTTTGACACGTCCCCTCTACAGAAAAGCAGCAATTTTATCACATTTTCTCCCCAAATCAACACACCACAAAACAGTACTTTGATTACTTCTTAGCCAAATTTAAAGTGATAAATGAATATGGCTGCAAGAGGCTGGACAGAGAGCTGGGTTTTCAGTTTGCCATACTATATATACAGAACAATCTATACTTTAAATATGTCTGGTTTTATTAGACTGTTGTTGGCAATGCTGCAAATAATTTTGCTGCAATGCTTTATGGCAGTTTTAGATTTCTGTGATTTTTTTTTTGTTTTAAAAAACTGATTAAGTACATCATGTAATGTATTGGGTTAGCCCAAATGTAACATTCCTGTCTGATTATTTAGTCCATAAACAGTTTCTAGATTAATTTTCTCTCTCTCTACTACATCACCATATAAAACTACATTTACTAAATAGAGTATTTAATGTTCATCACACACTTTTAATAAGAACCAGGCATTTTTCAGAAAACATTTATAATCTGCCACTAAAATGACTTGTTGCTATCGTTATTGCCGTTATTGTTGAGTTGCAGCGACGCAAACATCCCCTTTACACTACAGGGGTGTTCAGTCACCTGTCACCGTCTAACTGGGATATACTCTATATACTTCAATATTTTGGGACTTTTTCATGTTTGGCGCCATTGATTTTTCTTGCTAAACAATAACAGACAAAAAAGAAAATTTTTAGTTTTTTTAGTTTGGATGACTTGTGCAGTTGGACTGTTTGCAGTGTAACATTCCTACAGCATTTCACTGGAGCTCCGCGGGCGGCTGATCCATCCAAAAACACGTGCAGGTTTCTTCCATGGTGCCTTGTTGTATATTGTGTACACTATTTTGTTTGTGTGGATTCTTTTTTTGGTATAATGTGCAATGTTATATATATTATAATCACGTGGCTGTACATTTTATACTGTAATTCTTTGCCTTCTAGTTTTTCTCCTGAATGATGACCACATGGTTATGGAAGATACAAATCTTGTTGTATTTTTCTCTACGCAACCATCCAACTAACAGTGGATATTTGACGCAATATTGGTATCTTGTTTTTTTGTTTGTTTTTTTTAATCTGTAATAGCTGTGTTATGTATTGAAAGGATGATTCTAACAATAAATGATTACATATTTGGTCTGAAGTTGCATTCATACACGTTTTATTTATTTTACACTAGTTTAATGGACTGACTCAACAGTAGTCGACCTTGCATCCTGCTGATAAAGGAGACCTGGCTCCGCTCATCCATCCCCGACCCGGCTATTGAGTTAGCAGGCCGCACAGCCTACCGCCTGGACAGAGGCCGTAACTCCAGAGCAGAGGAGGAGGGTTATGCATGGACGTGAATAACAACTGGTGTACCATCGATAGCCACTGCTCCCCAGACCTGGAGTACATGACTGTCAAATGCAGACCCACGTATCTCACAAGAGAGTTTCAGTTGTCATAGTGATGGCTGTGTATATACCACCGAATGCTAATGCTAACCTAACCCTCAGCCACTTGCACGATGCCATTAGCCTTCATCAGAACACCCATCCAGAGGCAGTTCACATCATAGCAGGTGACTTTAACCATGCACCAACACATAAAATGTGCCACCAGAGGAGCAAATACTCTGGATAAAGTCTACACCAACATTAAGCACAGTTACAGGGCTATACAGCTGCCACACCTCAGCCTTTCAGATCACATGTTCCTGCTCTTGATACCAGCATACACCCCCCTGAAGAAAAAAGCCCCCCAACAACAAGGTCTGTTAAAACTTGGCCTGATGGTGCCTCCCAGCAGCTGCAGGACTGTTTTGATGATACCATCTGGGACATTTTCAAACATCAGGACCTAGAAGTGTCCACCTCAACTGTGCTGTGTTACATCAGACACTGTTGACACCGTCACAGTGGGCAGGCAAATACGGGTGTACCCTAACCAGAAGCCGTGGATGACAAAAGAGGTCAAAGTGCTGCTAAAAGAGAGGAACAGCGCCTTCAGGTCTGGAGTTGTAGCTCCGTACAGGGCTGCCAGAGCCGACCTGAGGAGAGGCATCAGGGAGGTGAAGACAGCATACAAGAGGAGGACTGAGGACCACTTCAGCAGTAACAGCATAAGGCAGGTGTGGCAAGGGGTCGGAAACATCACCAGCTACAGGTCCAACAACCTAACTGCAGCCAACGGTGACATCTCACTGGCCGCGGAGTTTAACCACAGGGCTGCATGCTGAGCCCCCTTCTTTACACCCTGTATACCCATGACTGCACCCCCAACTACCCGAGCAACGCCATCATTAAGTTTGCAGACGATACGACGGTAGCAGGACTTATCTCAGGAGGAGATGAGACAGTATATAGGGGGGAGGTGGAAAGGCTGACAGCATGGTGCTCCACGAACAATCTCATCCTCAACACCTCCAAGACAAAAGAGCTGATAGTCGATTTCAGGAGGAGGAAACTGGACATTCAGCCTATTGTCATAAATGAGGATAGAGCGGAGATGGTCTCAGACTTCAGATTCCTGGGCACTAACATACCAGAGGATCTGTCCTGGACAACAAACACCACAGCACTGCTGGAAAAGGCACAACAGAGACTGTATTTCCTGAGAATACTCAGGAAGAACAACCTAACCTAGTATCTATCTATCTATCTATCTATCTATCTATCTATCTAACAGAGAAACTGTTGATGTCCTTCTACCGCTGCACTGTGGAGTCGGTGCTGAGCTCTGGCATCTCGCTGTGGTTCTCCAGCTGCAGGGCAGCAGAAAGGACGGCCCTGCAGAGGGTCATAGACACTGCACAAAGGATCATCGGCTGCCCTCCTCCATCTCTGGAGGACATCTACAACATATGTTGCCTCAGGAGAGCCCACAGCATCCTCAGAGACCCACTCCACCCTGGTCACCACCTCTTTGAGCTGTTGCCCTCAGGGAGGCGTTTCAGGACCATCAAGGCAAAAACTGTCATCGCACTGAACGCCACGTAACTCCAACACTTTACAATATACACCCTCTCGGTGCAATATTCAGAGGCCTGTGCAATATTTCTGTGAGCTTATGTTTATATTTTTAGTACAGTATTATGTTTTGTTTTATTTTATTATATCTATAATTTATAGTTACAGTTGTTTTTATTATTTTAACTTATGCTTTATAGTTGATCTGTGAGAGCTGCTACTTCAATTTCGTTGCAGTGGTGCAATGACAGTAAAGAGATTGTGATTTTGATTCTGATTGTGATTATAATGATGTAACTTAACTGGTAATGTCACCTGTTGGTGTTGGTGCTTCTCCAGGTTGTGATGGCAGCAGACTCAATCTGGGAAAAAAGAAATTATTAAAATACTTGTACAATGGATCCTATACAGTATACTGCACTTGACTGCATCCAAATGTCTTCCAGGATTGAATAAAATAACATGAGCACTCACCTTTGGACAACCTCTGCTCAAAGGCGATCAAAGATGCTGTGCTTGGTTGTTCACATGAAAAGTGATGTGAGAAGTAGGCCTGTGTGAAGAATGAAAACAGAGAGCTTGAGAGAGAAGTTCAAACCATGCCTACTTTTTAGCTAATGCCACTGACTGCATACCGAATGAGGCTGGACTCACCAACATCAGATCACCTTCCTCCGTCGTCCCTTGGCTCTTGATGTGAAGACGCTACAGCTGTCACCCTGGGATTTCTCAGTCGTGAAGTTCATCGTCCCACAGCAGCCATCATTTATTTGTCTGACAGTGCCGCTCTGACGCCAAATTCACAATTTTCTGTTTCACATCAGGGAAATAATCCACACTGCTCTGTGTATAGAAATATTCTTTATACATTACATCCATGTTACACTCAAAATAAATAGAAATACAGCCAACAGCAAAAGTCACATTCAAGTCATTTCTGTGCTGCGCATTGAGACGTTATCACCCAGCCTCCTAAGGCACCAAAAAAATGTAATGACCCAAATGACCCAGGGTCGAGAACAGAACCCCAAACCCATCCACAAACCCAAATACCTCACAACCCAAACACCACAGGGCTCCTGGAAGCTCAACAGAATAGCATACAGACAGATCAAAACCCACAATTTTCAACAGCTGTATTTATACTGGCACAGTTCATCTGAGGACCAAGTTAAAATGACAGTCAAAAAAGTCCATATTGGCTGCTTGCATTGTTGAGTGAAACTAAAACCTCAATATCTTTCTGACATCAGTTGGTTTTGTGCTCATTTACAATCTGCCTCTGAATCCTGCCTCCGTCTGGTCTTCTAAAACGTAAGATATATTTATACAAAACATGAAGCAGGTTTATCCCAAGGAAACACAGTGATAAAGATACAAAGCTCGCTTCATAGTCCAGCAGGTTTGGAAGGATCCAGTTTGAAACTCAAAGCTATCAGTGCAGTTCTAAACCTATAATCAAAGCAGTGTAAGTAGCGATGGTTGGGTTACCGGCGGGATGCCGGTCAATTTGGCCAGGTTCAATCAAACAGGAACTCTACTCAGCAACAGTCGACGGCAGACGGTTCAAGACGATGGGGCTATGAGTCTACATTGGCATGTACGTGTCCTCAGGTCTGGACACTTATCATGCTTAAGAAATTTGGAGCAGATTGGACTAAGTATGCTGACGTTACGCAAACGTGTGATAGCTTTTCATTGCAGAGGTCTTTATATGGTACTGACCAAATTTATCTGATTAATTCTCTACACCCACAGTTTCATAGATTTGGGTGAAACACACAGGGGCCAACTACATAGGGGGCGCTAGCCAGCCATGTGCAAGACCCATATCACATGTAAATTTGCACCAATTCTGATAGGTCTTTCACAAAATTTCAAGCACCATAAGCCCATTAAAATAGCAATCTGTTTGGGACAATAATAGGAAGAGTGTCAGTCACGTGATACCATTGGACCAAAAAACCTTTTTCCCATAGACTTACATTGAAAAAGAGATGCCTGTAAATCACAACATATTTTTTTCTAGGTTAATTAACTTCTCAGTACAAACACCTGAATAGCCCTTATTTAAATCATTAGGTCCTAAAAGTTGTAAAATCGCCAGATGATCCAGGTAATTTTATATTTAAGCTATTTTTGCTTCACGGCGCCACTGAGCATCTTTCATCGGGATAAACTGGGCCCACCTCTGACCCAGTTCTCCTCACGCATCCATGCTGGGCCCTAATAGCCCAGTGTCAGCATGCTAACATAGTGATTACATTTAAAAAGCTGCATTTTAACATACTTAACACTACACTGAACATGTTTAAATGCCAACTGTAACCTGCTCCTGTGACAGCTGTCGCTTGTTAACACGCTAACTAGTGGTGAAACAGTTCAACAAGCCTGTGGTTTGTTTTTTTGCATCACGATTTTGGTTACAGTTTAGTTTGTTCTGCACTTCCAATGGGTTTGAACTACAAAATATGATTGATTGATAGTAATAAATTATATCTCTAATTATATAAAGCCAAAACACTGATTTTATACATGAAATAATAAAGGCTAATAATAATACAGGCTACTTAATGGTCAAATAGGCCTATGTTCAAATAATTGCCTCCTCTATATCTCTGGCACCTCATCAGATACTTAGCAGGCCTGTATTTACATGTTCTCTCATCTCAAATTGTCACATAGCGGCACTTTGTCAGGCCCCTCGGCATCCTGGATAAAAGCCTCGTCTTTGTTGGACACATCTACTTCCTCTCCCGCCCGCCGTGTCTCCTTTCACTCTTTAAACCACGTTTTTCTGCACACTTTCCCTGAGCTTCAACTGTTGCTGTGGGTGGGTTTACATTGAAATTAATGAAATGCCCAGTGCATTTCATACGGTGCTAAAGTGTGCCTCGTGTGGTGGTACCGAACACCATACTTGCCAAACCTCCCGATTTTCCCAATTCTCCCGTATTTTCACGATTTACGGCAAACTTTCACCCTCTTTTTCCTTTTTATTACCTTGGGTTAGGGTTAGGGTTAGGTTAGCCTGTTTCCGGGACTGAACAGCGTGTATTAACCCTCCTGTTTCATCTGTTTCTGCGATCAGTCTATGCTCGCAACACAGCGCAGTTTGAGCTCATGTTAAAGCTGCGTTCACCAAAGCGTGCAGCACCCAAAGTCGGGCTTTGCTCGATGCAGAGAAAAGCAGTCGTGGCACAGTGCAAGCCACTGGAAATAACCGGTTTCAGAGTGCAGTGTTGCTATTGCCACGCTGTGTCTGAAAGGACCTTCAGTGGTGAGAGAAGGAGAGTACTAAGAGAAGACACAGTCAAGCAGGAGCAAAAATAAATAAAAATGGATGAATGATAGGTCTCTCCAGAGGGGCGAATTTTTCTGCTTTTTTCCTGGGAGTTGAAGGTAAATTCAATTATTTTCATGTTATTTATATGTATTTACTCTTTAAAAGTCACCTGAAGAAACAAAGTTTTGAAATCCTCTCATTTTTTAAAGTCTCGTGACAAAGCCTCGGTGTTTGACACCCTGTGAATTTAATAGTGGTGCAACAGTTTAACGAGCCCATGGTTCGGTTTGTACTGTCACTGAACGATTCGGTTTGTACTGTCACTGAACGGTTCGGTTTGTACTGTCACTGAAGAACTGAACGGTTCGGTTTGTACTGTCACTGAACGGTTCGGTTTGTTCTGTCACTGAAGAACTGAACGGTTCGGTTTGTTCTGTCACTGAAGAACTGAACGGTTCGGTTTGTTCTGTCACTGAAGAACTGAACGGTTCGGTTTGTTCTGTCACTGAACGGTTCGGTTTGTTCTGTCACTGTTTTTATTTTTGTAATTCTTTACTGAAGAACTGAACGGTTCGGTTTGTTCTGTCACTGAACTGAACGGTTCGGTTTGTTCTGTCACTGAAGAACTGAACGGTTCGGTTTGTTCTGTCACTGAACGGTTCGGTTTGTTCTGTCACTGAAGAACTGAACGGTTCGGTTTGTTCTGTCACTGAAGAACTGAACGGTTCGGTTTGTTCTGTCACTGAAGAACTGAACGGTTCGGTTTGTTCTGTCACTGAAAAACTGAACGGTTCGGTTTGTACTGTCACTGAACGGTACTTACTGAAGGGTTCGGTTTGTTCTGTCACTGAAGAACTGAACGGTTCGGTTTGTTCTGTCACTGAATTTGAACTGAACGGTTCGGTTTGTTCTGTCACTGAACGGTTCGGTTTGTTCTGTCACTGAAGAACTGAACGGTTCGGTTTGTTCTGTCACTGAAGAACTGAACGGTTCGGTTTGTTCTGTCACTGAACGGTTCGGTTTGTTCTGTCACTGAAGAACTGAACGGTTCGGTTTGTTCTGTCACTGAACGGTTCGGTTTGTTCTGTCACTGAAGAACTGAAGGGTTCGGTTTGTTCTGTCACTGAACGGTTCGGTTTGTTCTGTCACTGAAGAACTGAACGGTTCGGTTTGTTCTGTCACTGAACGGTTCGGTTTGTACTGTCACTGAAGAACTGAAGGGTTCGGTTTGTTCTGTCACTGAACGGTTCGGTTTGTTCTGTCACTGAAGGGCAAGAACTGAACGGTTCGGTTTGTTCTGTCACTGAACGGTTCGGTTTGTACTGTCACTGAACGGTTCGGTTTGTTCTGTCACTGAAGAACTGAACGGTTCGGTTTGTTCTGTCACTGAACGGTTCGGTTTGTTCTGTCACTGAAGAGTTGTTCTGACTGAAGCTGAACGGTTCGGTTTGTTCTGTCACTGAACGGTTCGGTTTGTTCTGTCACTGAAGAACTGAACGGTTCAGCTTATTGTTTAACAAATGTGTCAATTTGAGAGATATTTCTATAAGTCTACTGACAATGACCTGTTTGTTATATTGCATCGATCTCACTACGTAGTTTTTCCAACTGGCTGAAAAACGGGTCAACGGACACCACAACAGACCTAATTGAAAAACCAAAGAAATGGGAAGGGTATACATGTGAGTTCAGTCTGCTCCAGTTTTCTCATGGCGGTCATCTGTTGCTTCGGTCCAAAGTCCAAATTGTCAAACTTACTGATAAGTTGAAATGTTTTCACTACCTGGAGCAAATGTGTGTTGACTTAAAATGTATGATGCCTGATACCAAGGCACAAGCCCTCTGCCAGATACAAAGCGGCCGTATACTGATAGATGATAATGGTTTTTACATCGCTCCTGTTCCTCTGCTGTGTGCAGAGTGGCTTCTATCGGTATGGCCAAGCAGAGGACATGCCTGTCCTTCAGCAGCATTCATTCAAAATCGGGCAACTTTAGCAACTCCCGCGTGGTTGTGCGGAGGTGTTTGTAGTTATGCTTGTGTTTATTTGTGTTTTAGAACTGCCGTGAAACAATCAGAACATAACGATTCCCTGCTTTGTTCTCAGTAACGCCGCTCCCTCTCTTCATTCACCCTATAGCTCGTAGGACCGGCTCGTTGAGCAGACGGTCCAATTTTGAATGTGGTGTGTTTACAAACAGCATTATGTCTTTAATGTTCAATAGCACCACCATTAAAATCTGCTTTGCATTGAGTCTGAACACAAAGTCCACATCAGACTGATAAGTTTTTTGCACAATTAGTAGTAAGCGTCCTCGAGTAGACAGCCATCGTCCGTCCAGCAATTGTTTTCTGATGTGTAACATATTTACAGCCTCACTAGGCTGCTAGCGTGGCTTTTCAGCAACACTTTATTTTATAGACGTGTGATATTCTGTAATTTGGAACCAATTGCAAGGGTCCGTTTCAACCCAAGTAAACCGAGGTAAATTGTCATTCATAATTTAATTAATTTTTGGAAATTAGGGATGTACCAATTTAACATGGTCAAATTACAGTTCTTTCTAGGAATGTTCCTATAAATTTACAGTTAAATATTTGCTCCTGTGCATCGGCACAGTGGTGCAGTGGTTATCACTGGTTCCTCAAAGCAAGAGGGTCACAGGTTCTAATCCAACATGGGGCCCTTCTGTGTGGAGTTAGCATGGTTTTCCCACCTTAGCCCAATGTCAGCTGGGATAGTCTCCACGCCCCCCGCGACCCTGAACGGGATTAGCAGTTACAGATCACTGGATGGATAATCACTCCTTTCTATGAAATTATAGGAAACTATGGTGCTATAAAACTAAGGTTAATAAGAATATCTGAAGAAAGAAAACAAGCATGGATGCTTCAAATCAATCAAAGCCGATCATTCAACATAGTACAGTGCTATGTTGACCATGCACAGTGTCTATTAACTCTCACACAGCCAACTCTGCGATCCTTAACTATTATGTGATGATTTGAATGGTCACAAGTCGTAAACCTGATCGAATACCTACTATCCCACATGACATGAATGCTGCACAGTGGTCTGGACAAAGAAATAATAGCGTTGTAGTTTGTGAAAGGGAACAACACCATGTGAGCTCATTTAACTGTTGAGATTGTTGTGAGGACCGGCCCCAGAGCAGACAAACAATTATAACTCATTCAGAAAACATTTCGTAACAGAAAATCTGAAAAAATGCTGTGTAATGTTAGAAACTGCCCAGAGAAGCCAAGATCGTTACCACCAAGTGCAAACCATCAGATGCTTAGTTCCTGCATAAATACCGTCTGGTGTTACACCGATGTTACTCGAATGACGACCTCTCCTGAGTCACTGTCCTGACTGAGGTTGTTTCGGGGCACCAGGTCGGGGCAAAAGGGGGCTAAACAGAGGCAGGTCCATGGCTGAGGCCCCAACTGGGTGGGACGTAAAGGGCCGTTGGGTCCAAAGGTGGCCAGAGGCAACCAAAGCGTCCTGGGGGCCAACGAGGAATGCCCAGTGCTGGTCTCCTCCATGTCCTTGGCTTTATCGTAGCTCTGAACATCCCAGTGGAGGTTGACAGCCCGCCAGCGCATGAAGACGTTGTACACTGCTGCCCCCTCGTGGACGATCAAGCCTGTCACAACAAAGGAGATGGTGATCCTCTGATATATCACATTTTTGGCTGGACCACAGAGGGCCAGCCCTGCATGTCACTGAGTGATGAAATAACAGGATTGGTTGGCCGCGTGAGTTTCCTCATTGGCCGATGCTCTCCTCTACACATTTGCATCAGATCTGGTGATGTCGTCATAATGCTTTCCATTCATTTCCTATGGAAAGCAGGACAAACAGTTGCCCAGAGCATGGTGGTGTTGCAGCGAGTTGAAGGGTGTCTGTATTTGCATAAAATCGAAAAATCTCTGATTTATGCAAATGAGCACGTCCAGCGCAATATGTTCGGTTCACAAACTTTGTTCCAAGCTGTGAAACTAGGCAATCTATTTCTAAAATGAAATGAGATTCAACAGTAGCATAGACTCTTTCCCTCCGAAGATGTTTTCAGAAGTAGGTTTGGGTAAACATAAGGTAACGTAGTTGTTGGATGCTTCTCAAAAAAAGTTTGTGACCTGGCAGCCATGTTGTTACCAAGCACCGCCCACCAACGGAAGCACAGCCAATAGGAACACTCACTCTCTCTGAAATGACCTGTGATTGGTGAAAGTCTCCCGTCACAGGCTTGATTTTTTTTTACAGCCTGAAAACAGAAGTCTAGTTTTCTCTCAGAATACTTGAGTTACAATATTATAATTACTTATAATTATAATTACTTATTAATTAATAATTACAATGAAGCTCTGATGTAGCAGTTGATACCAATCACCTAACATAAGCTGTGACTTCAGTGCTCTGCCTGAACTAATGATATGGTCCATCTGTTGCTATAGACTGTTATGTAACCTAGAGAGAGAAAAAAAAATCATCTTTTCTATGGACAAATAAAATCAAGGTTTCATAGAGGGTTTGAATAGTTTGAAAAACCTGTATTAGATTAACAAATCCAGATTTTCCAGCATTAAATTCAATATTTAGAGCAGAGAAAACTCAACATTCTGCTGATGGCAGCTGCGTGACTCATTCGCAGGCTCACCTATGCAGACGAGGTCCATGAAGCCGTACATGCCGTAGCAGATCTGAAAGAGGACGTCGCGTCGCTGCCAGATGGCCTGCGGGCTGAGAGCTGACCACAGCAGCCAGGAGATGCTGGCCACCAGGAAGAGAGAGCCCAGGAACACAGCGATGATCTGCACCTTCTCCACCAGGGTGATGGTGATGGACTGCCACTGCACACAGAGGAGAGACAGCCCATAGGCTGTTACACAACACATTTTCTGATCTGACACTTCTGTGAGTAAGGGCTGCGTAGTCAAAACTACGTGGACAAACTTAGACCAGCAGTGCTGTCATTTTTAACCCTCTGAGACCCACTATAGACACATTTCTTTGTCTATTTAAGGGGGGAGACCGACCACACATTGATTTCCATGCAAGCCCACTCACATTTTATGCAACCATGATGTAATCTTGTGCAAACATTATAATAAATTGTGAACACAAAGAAAGTATTTCTGAACACCAGTTATTTCCAAATGTAAGCAACATCAACCAGAACACGACTGATTACGTCACAAGGTGGAAACACAACAACAACAACAAAAGTTGTGGAGTGAACAAATCACTAACAAGAGAAAATAGGAGAGTGGATGAAAAGAAAACAGAAAGCTCAGAATAAACAATTCGGAAACAGAAAACTGTTGATGCCGAGCGGATGATTGCGAAGCTGCACTCTGCTCGTTTCAGAAGAAAAGACTTCAGGCAGAAGGAGCGGCGGGAAAGCAGAGCTCTGCTGAGCCTCAGCTGTTTGTTCAGTCTGCCAGTGACTCAAGTCCCATCTGGAGCGAACAGATCTGAAAAGGCCTCAATGTTCTTCAGTGAGAGAAACGATCCAGAATGCAGATATTTTAAGCCTCAGGAGTCTCTGTCTGTTCAGCTTTGGAGGAAACGAGGACTGAAGGAATCCTGACGCTCCAAAGTGACAGCAGAGACCTGAAGAGGAAATAGAAACACTCTGCAAAATCATCATTTCTATGTGATTGTGTCCATTATTATCAGAGCAGTAGAGACAGAGAAGTCTTTATTTGTAGTCCACAAAATGGCCAAATAATATAAAACCAAAGAGATGAAACTCTGGTGTATAGCAGGTATAATGATTACAATGTTCACCCACAGACTGAATGGAGGAAGTGAACGTAGTCACCATGACGTCACCTACTGGTTTGTGGACTGCAGTTTTGAAGCCGCACAGTTTTGAGTTTGACATTTTGTCTGTCGCCATCTTGGGTTTTTTGCAACCAGAAGTGACATGAGACGGTGAGCTAAGTACAACTGAGAAAGACATTTTTAGTGACCAAAATGCTCGTTTTAACCGTTTCACAGCCTGTGAAACATTTAAAAACATTCAAAAAGGTTGAAAATGTGCACTTGTAGCAGACTTGTTGACTTATTTCTACATTTTTCGAGCGATAAGTCTTTCATAAAAATAATAATAAGCTGCTATTAAAAAGTTTTATTTCGAGGGTGAAGAAGAAAAACATTACAGAAGTACAGAGTAAAAGCACTTCTACATTTGGCTTTTAGCAGGAAGAGCTCTGACAGACACAGGTGAGTTTATTTGTTGTCAGTTTGCCAGTTAAACAGTTTTTACCAGTTCAGCTCTGCAAGGCTGCTTTCCTCCACCACAGAAGCTGTGGACGTTTCTGAAGAGCATAAATCTAACTGGCTGGTCGATACATCAGAGACTGTAAAAACAACCTCTTGTTAATGCCTCCAGAATAATTTAGAGAGCACGCTCAGAGGGAGAAAACCATAACCTCAAATGTTTATGGCTGTAAAAAGCTGTAAAAAGGCTAGAGATAATATAATGGCTGCAGTTTGATGTCACATCACTCGTCAAGCATTTAATGTGAAAAGAGCGATTTTCAGGAAGAGCACTCGCTTTTTCATTGATATCCACGAGTTCTCAGCTTATTACTTAAATCCCCATCTTCATACAAAGTGTGCATTCCAACAACATGTAAGTTAAATCAGACAGAGCAGCATTATTTAGCATCAGTAGTCTTCTGCTGAGCATTGAAAAGCAGTGACCTGATGCGCTTTAAAATCTCACAAATCTCGTCTTTTCATGCATTTCAACAGTTTCTGCAGAGCACTGCAGAAAGTAGGGATGTTAAAAATTAATCGTTTAACCGATAACCAACATAAAGCATTTTAACCGATTAACACTATCGGTTAAAACAGTTAAAAGAAATATTAATAATTAATTAAAAAGCTGAGAAAAACTCAGAGGAGCGTCTCGTCACTTTAAGGAGGAAAGCTGGTCCACCTTAAGAGAGAGCCGGTGCAGATACAGGAAGTTGTCTCTGGACTTCCAGCTGAGGAGTTGTAGCTTGTAGCCTCGTAGCATTTATTCACCGACAAATAAACTGAACACACACTGTCTGCTACAGCTACGTTCACAGCTATAACACCACCAACACACACACACTCACCACACACACACACACACACACACACACACACAGTCTGTCAGAAACTAGCTGAAGTTACACTACAGCGAGCATGAAGCCAGCACAAACACACACACTGTCAGACAATCGCTGTCATTAATCCAGACACACAGCTGACAACCTGCTAAACTAAACTAAGTGAGACTTTTACTGGGAAAGTGGCTGAATGTCACCACACGCAGCACCGTGGCTGCTACGGTAACTCTCCTGACTGATTTTACAAAAATAAAGTTAAGTGTGTGTTTTCACAGGTGCCCATAACTTCTAGTGTGCCGTTTTTCAGCCATCTCCACCAAACTGTTCAACGGAGTCCTTGACTGATGGACCTTTAAACAGAGAGGAACCAGCCCATGAAGCCAGCTGCTGCTTTTAGGTGAAAGAACCCTTCTGCAGTATTTTACCTGCCAAGGTGTCTTCATGTTGATGGCGATGACGTGGAAGCGATAGCAGCAGAGCTCGCAGGTCCAGCAGCCTCGCTCGCTGATCCACTTCAGCAGGCAGTGCTGGTGGGTGTAGCGCACTGATCCGTCACACCGACACGGGTTCAGCAGGTCGCCCTGGAGACCGGAGAGAGGTCAAAGGTCACTATATGAACAGAGAATACATGGGGGCCGACAAGTGGCAGAACACACTGGAGGGGGACAAAAAAACAACAAAAAGATGTAAGAAAGAAATTAGTTGATGTCACATGAATCATGTCAACTAAACTAAGACTGTGAACATCATACCTGCCTGTTTGAATTTAGCTCAAAGCACCATTGCAGTGGTGTTAATAACATGTAGACTAGAACAACTCTCTTCACATTGTTGGTTTCACAGGATTTGACCTCCACCCTGTAGGTGGTTTCACACCGTTTATACAACAGCACCCGACTTCCATAATTACTACGGTGTGTTCTTGTGTACCTTCTTTCAGTGATCTACTATGTGAATAGATGATGAAAATCAAATAGTGGGTGCAGTAGGCCCTCATTTGACCCACATCAATGGGGCTTATAGCAACTGATAATACCTACTGTTTGTTTCATCATTTGAAGCTTTCCTTTTGCACATGAGCCAGCAACACAAAGACTGCTATGTTACTCAATATTCATATCCTGTACCACTTTCTGTGGTACCAGTGACAGAATCTTGAAGAAACAGAGGGAAACTATTTGGTCTTGGGTCAATATTGGAACCGTCTCCCTAACATTAATCTTACATCCATTTTCAAGATCCAAGTGTCAACTTTCCCATCATCTAGAAATCCTTGTTTTCAGGCCTCAGTTTGGCCTTTTCTCCCAACAGGTCATATATCAAATAAATACACAACTTGTTTACTAGAGGGCTTTACCAGCATCGCTCACATCAACTATCATTTCTCAAAGCTACAACACTCGCGGATATTAACGGTGGGATGCGGCGTGGCATTAATCATCACAGCCGTATCTATTTGTGCCGTTTCTTTTTTTTCTCCCTCCAGGCGTTCCTCCAGCAGCCATTACTGTAGCTTTGACCTGCCGGCAGGGCTGTGAGTGGCATATTAATAGTATATTAAGGTCAGTGGTCAGGCAGCTCGTTTTTCATCATGTCATATTAACCTTGTGGGTTTAAAAGGACCTCGGAGGCTTTCGTTTGAATCAACTGGAGAGAGTCGGCCATCCACTGAAGCTGTGATTAATAAAACAACATCAAGGAGGATATTAATACATTTCTGAAATCTCTGAGCGAACATTTGATAAAACAGTCCACTTATTTTAGTATTATGAAGGCCAAAGGATTCTGGAGTCTACAAGAAAGTCAACAAGGCTTTAACTGAAGGGTGTTAATGGGATCATAATATAGCCATGCATTCCTTTCTGACATTCAAGACACCCCAGTAAAAACACAGAGTGGAGACAGAAGAGTCATTCTTCACCTGGGATGTACAGAAGTAGATGAGATCCAAATCATTTTAACTAAAGGTCTAGTTAGTAGCTTTTTATGCTGCATTCAGCATCATCTCATGAGCATCATTTGTGTATAACATTTGCATGTCAAAACTTCCCCCAAAGGATAGTAAGTGGACCATGAGTTAAGATTATTTTGTTTAAAAAAAAGCTTTTCTCAAAAAGCTAATAGGTGGATCTTAAGTTAAATCTACAATATGTAGCAGTGACAGCTAGCGTTTTAAAATGTCAGTTCAAATTCAAAACACTGGAGCCGCATCCTGTCCACTCCTCCGGTGTAACTGATAGCAGTTAGCGTATATTTCCGCAGTTTGAGGGTTACCTTCTACACATGACCGCATTAGCCTCTGACGAGGTGGAATCACTTCACTGGCTGTGTGTCTCAAATACTCTCGGCCTCGATGACCAGATGCACACGGACCACACAGAGATGCGCCGAGGCGTTTCAGGTTGGGCAGAATCTAATGTTACGTTATCTCTCTTGATCCAGTTAGTTTGCCTGCTTCCATGGTTACAGCAGGTCGTACTTTAGCAGGCCAATTTGTCTCATATGTGACAACGGGGTGTTGAAATGGGCAGAGGACGGATTCACACCGGCCAAAAGAAAAATAGATGCTCCAGGCTAGAATGGAAATTTGAAAGGAGAAAATACCGCCTGTAGTGTTGTTGTCAGAGAAGCCAGTAATTCAACTGAGCATGTTTCCTTCATCTGTAATGACATGTAATTATAGCAAATATATTGTTGGTCCTTTAAGATTATCCTGTTAAAGGTGCAGTGTGTAGGATCTGGCAGCGTCTAGCTGTGAATTAAAACTTCGCCCGAGCTTTGTCAAAGAACTTTGACAAAAATCTCGAATGAAGGTCCACTTGATGAGGATCATGGGATGCAGCTGAAATCTCTGGAAATGTCTAGTAAGTGAACCTTTGGTGTTGGAATAAACTATCAAACACAAATTTGAGTTATTTTGTCAGCCGCTGTTTTCGGAGTTAAGAATGAACTGTCAATATCAACAACTGGCCTTTTCTGGTGTTAAATGACATCTCATTCTCACTCTTATCTCCTCAGACAAGAATATTTTAAAGTGTCAGATTTCTGTTTTGCAATCTTCTTGATAACTGGTGAGCTTGCTCACCCTGCAGGCCTGGTATTAAAATCAAATATCAGTCTGGACCCGGAGGCAGAGCTATTAGATTAGCTCTGCTAATAGTCTATAGCCCACGTTCAGAAGACAGGATATTCACTTAGGCATTTACTGCTCTGACTCCTCTCTTCCCCTTAAGCTCTGGAAGGATGAATCGTCCCTCACCGAGGCTCGCTGTCACGAGCCAAATAGGCCTGCAGAGTGTCCGATTTCAGAGACAAGTGGACAGAGTGTCCATTTGTCCCTACAGGTCCACATCTGTCCATCCACCTCCAGGAAGACATGCAGACTGATGCATCACTTGGGGATGATCATTTTTATACACAGTTTATGATCAGTCATCGTCATCCACCTCTGATTTGATGCAGTTTGTTTAATTGTGTATTGATTGTACAACTGACCGATACGACCGTAGCTTATGGGAAGACCTGATCTTAAATTGACTCTGTGAATAAAAAATCTACATGATTTACCTAGCCTTTATCTAGACTGTCAATCGATTAAATATTTCTCCATAGCAAATTAATTGCACATATTTTATCTGTTCACAATGCACCATAATGGGAGATTTGTCAAGTATTTAATACTCTTATCAACATGGGAGTGGGCAAATATCTGTTTTATGCAAATGGATATTTATATATTTATTATTGGAAATCAATTAATAACCCAAAACAATCACAGATATTGACCAGAAACCCTCCCAGGTTCTGACTTTAGCATCAATAATCTGCTCCAATCAGAACATGGCAAACTGCAGCCCAACAGGCAACAACAGCTGTCAGTGTGTCAGAGTGCTGACTTGACTAGGACTTGATCCAGACTGACTGGGACTGATTATAAAGTGGGCATGTCTGTAAAGGGGAGACTGGTGGGGACCCAGAGAACCCATTTACATTCACACATCTGGAGGTCAGAGGTCAAAAAAACCATTTGAAAATGGACATGACAGTTTTATCTCGCATAAGTTCAGCCCAGCTTTGGGGTGTTATTTTACCTTCCTCTCCGACATGTTAGTATGGTATGGTTGGTCCCAGTGGATTCCCAGTTTCATATGCTATCCGTAGCTTCACTTTAGTGCTAAAACTGAACCTGCTAGAGACTCTGAAATAGAGTAAAGTCGATCAGGATTGCCCCCAGCCCTGCGGGTCTCTTAGGATTAAACAACACCCTGCTCTACAATGCTGCCTTTAGTTGCTCGCTGAATTCATAAAAATATGTCTATGTAGTAAAATGAATGAATTGAATTGACAAAGGAATGTTATCTGGATGCATTACAGATGATTAAACACCCACGTGTCTCTCAGAGAACACATTCATGCTGCTGCTCTGCTCTGAACGGCCAATCAGAGATGTCATCAGCTCTTACAAGCAACTTTCCTGCACTCTAGATAGTGTTGATTTTGTTATTTTTTAAAATTGCATAATGTTAACATGATTATTTCGCAATTACAATACTGTCAGGTCAGTATTACTTAAGACTCAGTACCTCTTTACTACGTATTTTGTGTAACTTGAAATCTGCAAGACTGTTCTACATAGATAAGATAGTCTTAGTTTAGCTCTGGGTCTGATATCAAGGAAAATTAGAATAAAATGAACGCGGGCTATTTCAAAGAAATAAAAAGCCAATCTACCTCCAAGTGAACCCTGAACTAATAGCTGTGTTTTTATGGTAACAATCACATGATATTCACGCGTCACTAACTGAAAAGTAGAAAAACATTGCTCAAAATTCATAGTTTACGAAGATTAAAACGTCTGGGCAGCTGTACAAATGAAATCTAGTCTTGGTTTCGGTTCTGATATCTGCAGATATTTAGGCTCAATTCTGACAAGAAAAACTAGCATGGCCATTTTCAAAGGGGTCCCTTGACCTCTGACCTTCAGATATGTGAATGTAAATGGTTCTATGGGTACCCTCCAGTCTCCCCTTTACAGACATGCCCACTTTATGATAATCACAGTCAGTTTCATGCATGCAGTATAAATTAGCTATTGTCTCATTTTCTAAAATGGTATGTTTGAATATTTCTGCATACTGGGTCCCTAAACAGTGTTGAATCCCATAAACTGGGTCTCACTGTAAAGCTGAGACTCTGGTGGATCCAGTGAACCCAACTGTATTCATGTGTGATGATGTTAGTCCCCGTAGGAGCGAGGATGGACGGCTTTCCTAGCTAGACTGACAATAAGGGGGTTTCTGGGCAGTATAGACTCCTGTACCCCCTGGGTCTCAGAGGGTTAAAAACAAAAATGTAATTACATTATTATTATTATTATTCTGTGGGAGTGCACAGATGTTAACCAGCTGAAGTGTGTTGGCCAGGTCTATAGTAGAAGTCATTTCATTTACCTTGAATATGCTTGAAGAAGCTTTGTGCAACCAGTGCACTTAGTCATATATCTGATGTCTATTTGTTAGATATAAATGAGTTAGATTCTGTCTTTGTGAACCAATGTAAGTGAATATATGGACATTTAAACAGGAAATCTAGTTCATTAAAGTGGTGCGAAGCCTTGCAGAGAAATATGTCATCACTCACGTTGATGTCGGACTGGGCGCTGTGCGGTGGAGCTGTCCTTGGTGCTGAAGTCTGACTGTTAGCTGTGGGCAGTTATGGAACTGTGATTGTATTTTAAACTACTTTCAAAATGAATTCATCCATTTTTTACCTCATAGTATACCAACTGCTATTGGTCATGACTGTGAGAAGGTACTATGGTCATAGAGGAAGAGTCACATGGCTCCTAATAACCAGAGACGGAGGGAACCAAACCAGCCGGCCGCTGCAAGCCAAAACAAAAACAAAAAGCACTTTGATTGGTCGGAAGACTAGAAAAGCACTATAAAAATGCAAGTCCATTTACCAGTCCATTTAAAGTAGAAAAGAGCTGAGAGTCTGCGTGGATCCGACCTGCACCCTGGTTCACACCCCTGCCCTCATTCAGGGGGCTGACTGTCCGTTACTTGATGCCAGCCCTGAAGGCTCAGTGGGATTCAGTGGAGATGACAGGGATTTGTGGGCGCCAGGCTGGATGCAACACAACTGAGGTACATAACTGATGGACCGGTGAGTCCAGGTCAGGGCCAACTCACAGAGAGTTTGGGTATAAAGACACACAAACAGTAATCAGGGTTAGAAGGACTGAAATGATTGGGCCTATGACCATGTTTGTAGTCAGACCTGTTCCCAATAAGTAGTATGGTATGTAGTAGGGGTGGGAAAAAAAAGAAAAAAATCAATTCATTTGCTTCATTTGAGTCCATGTGGAGGTAGAAGGAAGTCAGCGCTTTTATTTTTGTAGTCTGAGTAATGTTACGTCATATCCATTCAGTATCCATCAACCAAAACAAACCATAGTAAACAAACAAAAAAGCAGAAAACGGCGGAGCGTCAGCGTGGATCTGACCTCCACCCTCCATGTTAAATCCAGCCTGGTAAACACTACACATCCAGTAAAGGAGGGAAACACTTTGGAAAAGCAGAGCTAGACATCACGGCTAAAGCTGCACGCTAACTCCGTCACGGACGGGAAACCTCATCGTACGGCGGTAACGTGCGGTCCGGCCGGCCGTCGCTCTCGTCTCCGTGGTCCGACGGGCCGACGCTACGACTGTAGAGCTCCATATACTGACATTTATGTTAAATACATTCAGACGGCCCCGATGGAGCTGACCATGGATGGATAAAGAGGACGGAGCTGACGGAGAGCTGTAATGCTGCTGATTTTAGTAAATGATCACATGTTTTGTTTCTACAATCTGCAAAGTAATCAGCTGTCAGATAAATGTTAAATTATAACAATATAAGAGTAAATCATACAAGGATTTGTAACTGTAATTGAAATGTGCTGTAGTTACTTTTCACCACTTGTAACTCAGCTGTAAAGCAGTAAAATGATGATATTCCTCGCTATGCTGGGGGTTTCTATGAGCCCCTAAAAGACCCCCAGGTCTGTTTTGGTGCTGAATCACTGCAGCAGTTCAAGGCCCTGCGTAGTTCAGATATAACTTTTCTACACAATCATAGATGGTTTTACACTGTTAAGTTTGGTTTTGTTTCTCTTACTCTTCAATACATTTACACATTCAAACAGCTCTATAGGCATGGTATTAGTAAAAAACATACACAGAAGACACCAACTTCACTGTGCTTCAGAAACTGGTTGCATGAACTAGTTTCAGTTATCCACATGGAAAAATCTCAAACTGATAATTTAAAATGTCACCGTCAATGCGAATAATCCTCAGTGCCATTTCTGCAACATTTGAGCTCAGTTTGACAGCATTTCTATTAATATTTCAATATAATATGATAATATTTTAGTTTTTGTTTCCTTTTCTCTTACAGCTTGCATTTAACAATCACATGTGGATGATATTGGATGTGTATATATGATGTATGATATGTATGTTTTGTTTTGGGGAGGTTTGTCCTTGACACATGGTTAAGATGATGTTCTCTTAGTTATTATAGTGAGTGCAGGTGTGTGAATTATGGGTTTTAATATTTGTTTGGTTTATACTGTATGCTGTAATCAAAACTTGTCAATAAAAATAATACACAAAAAACAAAGTTAGGTCAGGTTTAAGTGGTGTTGGGCTCTGGCTCTGGTTGGCTCTCATATTCTTGTCCGTAACTTTGTGTGGTATTGCTGTTCCTGTCCAGGTGTCTCAGTGAGATCACCTGTCTAAATAAAGGTTAAAAGAATCAAAGGTGGGTTGCAGCAGTCAGCCGATGCAGGTCCAGCACCGTGTCGACTGTCCCCTCACCTTCACTCGATTTAAATCAACTTCCGCCATTCACAGCAGCAGCTCTGTAAATCTGATAGATCTGGTAAACGCTGGTATCAGACCTGTTCACGGTTCCAGCTACATGTCAGAAGTGCATTTACCTGCTCTGCGCCCTGGAAGCAGATCCGACAGCTGGGAGTGGGGATGCAGGTTTCGCTGCTGCAGTTTGAATGCATCGCCTGCTCCTTGCACGGTCTGCCCCCGACCGCCCCATCCTCGCTGGAGAAATTCCCCCCGCTGTTCCCGTCGCATGCATCCCTGCGGCTCCGGCCCTCCCGGCAGCCCTCTCCGTCCTCTTCCTCCTCTCCCCGCTCTGCCGCGTCCTCATCGTCGGGGTGCCGACGTCCTTGGGATCCGTGCGGATCGCCTCCACCCCAGGTGTGGCAGTGGGTGATGGTAGTGCCTCCCCTCGCCTCCCCGCATGCTGGATCCGCCTCTCCCTCCTCTGTGCTCATAATAAAATGAAAAGTCGAGATAAAATTGCATAGATGCCACCCGACAGCTTACACGGTATCCACAACCACTGCGACGCAAGGGATGTGATGCAGCCTTCAGGCTCCCAGATCACGGCGATGTCGGCGGATGTGCCTCCGCTCCGTGGATACCGAACCGAGCCGTGCTCCTGTAGCCGAACCTATGGTGTGGTAGCCAGACAGCGGAGCGGATCAGCGGCCGGATCCCCCCGGTTCTGCGGCCCGTCGGTCGGTTGGAACCGCCTCATGCGCTCCGGAGACCCGGGGAGCATTGCCAAGCAGCCTCCATGCATCGCAACGGGAGTCAGCCGTCCTGAAGCGCCGGATTCCCCCTCTTCCTCTTCCCTCCTCCTCCTCCTCCTCCTCTTCACACAGCAGCGGTGGCGTCAAGACGGGACAGCCCGGGTTGAAACCCCTCCTGATGTGGCCGATAGTGACCTTGTTGATGGGCTCTTGAACAAGAATCCTCAGCTGCAAGTTCTCTGATGAGTCTTGCACTCTCAGGAAGCAGAAAAGACCATTTCCCCTGGGAGATCACCAATCAATCACATTATTATCCCATTAATATGATGGAGGAGATAACTTTCCAGAGCCACTGCACGCACTTCTTCTACACGACTGGCTGTAAGAGAGAGAAGAGCTGCATCATATTGACAGCAGCAGCCCGGTCCGTCCGCCCTCCTCCAGAGAGAGGTCTGCTTTAGGCTGTGGTGGGATGTGGAGACCTGCAGCACCCTCCCCGTGTTAAATGGTCACCTGCTGGGTTACAAATGCCATCATTATCAAGGGTGGTGGCTTAAAACGTCTCTGACTTTTAAAGGGGACCTCAAAGAGCTATTAACTCTCTAAAGCCTGTGGTTCTTGGTCCACTAAGGGGTTCTGAGAGACAACAACATAACTGGCAAATTTTACCTTTATGTAATTAAGTGTACTAGTGGTCGGAGATTCAGAGGTTGGTTGGGACCAAGTCTCACCCTGGTGATTTTTTTTTTTAAAAGGTCTACATCCTATAGTGCTGGAAAATGCATCACAGCAATGCTAGCTTTCTATGTGCTGTCACTCCTTTTTTCATCCCTCTATCATAATTTTCCCATGTTTCTTGCCATTATACCAATAGGTCAAGTGTAAAAGACAGTACCCATGACACTGAGCTTTGACCTCTCTAATGCTGCAATGGGGCCAATACTGAGCGACACTGCAAACACCCCTATAACTAGCTTTATACTGATCTGATGTGGCCATAGATAGCTCCCAACATAACGCACAAACACAGCTTTAAAATGAAATATTATATAAATAACATTTCTTATCAGAATGGGTTGTTACGGGGACCGTTGTAAATGGCTTTCTTAGCAGCAGAAACACAAAACACAAAAACTTTGCTAAGAAATGAATTCTCTACCAGGTTTATCTATTATTTTATATTTTCCCGCTCTTGCCCCATTGTCAGTATGAACATGTTACAAATGCTGAGGCCCCAGCTCAGTAGCAACGGGTTATACTACAGGTAATATGTGAAAATTATGTTCGGTTTTTTGCAAAGGCATGAATCTTGGAACACTTGTACAATTTGGGACCCTTGTAAAATGTCAAAATGATAAATAATGATGGAGAGTTGAAAAAAGGAGTTATAGCACATAGAAAGCTACCATTGTTGCAATGCTATCATGCATTTTCCAACCTTTAAAAAAAAAAAATCACTATGAGATACGGCCCTCTGACTTGGTTCAACGAACATATTTTGGGGGTCTGACTCGTGGACTATAGCTCATATTCATGCATGTATACAGAGAACTGGATACAGCTTTGGAGGCAGGGCCTTGTTCATTCCTATGAAAGGTGTTCAGTAGCGCGTCAAGCCAAAATGGCTCACCTTCTGACTGTAAAAAGTACCTGAATCATCCGGTGATCGTCCACATCTATGGGGCCCATGAAACAGGCGCAGCAGCATCCGCTCGGTCACACGGTCTCGCTGCCTTCACGCCGTCGCCCAGGCTTGCTAACTCCGCCTCCCAGCCCTCGCTCCAGCCTCAATCTGGGTCTCATTTACATGAACAAAGGAAGGAAATTCAGCTGTTTTACAACTTTTAGGACCTAATGATTTAAATGAGGGTTATTCAAGTGTTCGTACTGGGAAGTTGATTCACCTCAAAAAAAATCATCCGCTGAGTTACAGACGTCTCTTTCTCAGTGTAAGTCTACGGGAAAAAGTCTTGTTGGGCCCAATGGCATCACGTGACGGACACAGAAGTTGTAGTACCGCAGTTTGGCCACTACAAAAGTTGGGATCAACAGCCAGCACTCGTCCTGGGGGCTTGTCCTTATTGGGGACAGAGAGAAAGTCACCAAACAAACATGTTCATCATCAATTAATCTAATGGTTATTCTCAGATACATAGCCTAATTAAAAGGAAAAGGTAAATGCATACCAAAGAGCCTACTGACAAATCAAAAGGTAAAAAAAACAACAAAGGCATTGAGTTTACGATGTCATGGAGACGAGCAGCAAATCTGCTACCAAATATTTGTAATTTTATCAATTAACCATTTCAGTCAATTAAAGACTTATACTGCTCAATATTATACTAAATATAAAGTATAATTGTGGTATCCAGATGATGTACAAACAGCTCCTTTACTTTAAGTCCCCATTTTTCAGTAGCTATAAGCAGTTTACAAACGCTTAGTACCTGCTTTATAACACACTATAATATAGTTGTATGCAGCTATAAGCACATTTTACTAATGTTCAGTATTTGTCAACAATTCTAACTTATCCTATGACGACTTATTTTATTATTACTGTGTTTTACTATATTATCCGTTTATACAGCAGCCTCCACTAATGGGTGCCCACAGGAAGAGTTATATTTGATGACAAAGATAAATGAACACTTATGTCTGCTTACAACTACATTGTAGTGTGTTATAAGCCATTTATGATTACATGCATATATTCTGCTCATAAATGCTAAATGGGGGGGCTTAAAATAAAGAGTTAGCCACCCGTAGAAGTGTCCATTGTTCTAGGCTCTAACTTATTGCCACGACCTTGTGTCTAATTTTCGACCTCCAAATGGACCCGATAATAAAGTTCAGGGAGCCTCGGCCAGCGAATCATTTGCTTTTCCAAGAAGAATCTTCTTTTTTTTTTTTCTTTTGAGGATGTCTATCGCTTTCCGGGGAGCGGGCCAGTAATGGACTCTAATGCAGCAAAGGAAATTATCCACTCATGTCCAATCACTACCTACGAGGCACCGATCAATACCAGGTCCCCAGGGCTCGGAGGGAGACCGGGATCGTGCTGAGAGCAGGGAGGGCCGGGTGAACTGCTTCGTCTTGTTTAGGAGGGGTGGCTGAGATGGCCCGTCTCTGAATTTACTTTTACCTCCCATCAGATAGAGTGGCGCTCACCCATCTAATACATACTTAAATATATATACTTATTTATACTTAAAAGACCCCTATTATAGGAATCCAGGATCCCTTGTACTCCTGACACAGGTCAGAGGCTACTACATCAAATCAACTACGGTTAATAACATCAAATTAGATTTGACTGAGAAGAACAATTTTGGCAAACCGCCCTTTATCAAGGGTTTATACATTAACCACACACTTTATTTATGGTTAATAAATCATTCAGTAATGCTTTATACATCAGTTGTAAAGCATTAGTATGCTAGTATGTGTTGCCAAACTGAAAAAAAAAAAAACTTTTTACAGTTTTCACTTGGAAACGTTAATAATACATTCGTTGTCTCACTTTTTCATAAGTCAGTACTTATAAATATTACTAAGTCACTAATAGAGCTGCAATAATTAGTCAATAAATCATATAAATCCCTGTTTAACCATTTGTTATTTATCAAGGACAAAAAGTCCCAGCTTCTCAAAAGTACTTTATGCTTTTCTGTCATTTCTGATGTTTAACTGAATAATCGATAATGGCAATCGTTCGTTTCTGCCCTTGTCAGTAATAAAATGCTTTTTATAAAAATCCATCAAGTTTTAAATGTTAATAAATGGCCTCTGGTCCACAATGCACTGCAGCGCTGGATGTCAAACAGTCCTTTGAGCAGTCTTCCTGATGAATTAAAGAGCTAAAAAAGTCGATGCGTCATGACAGAGGAGGATAAACACTATGCAGCCATGGAGGCATCTCACAACCCGGCAACACAAAAGTCGTCCTCATCAACGTCCTATAACGGATGCATACAGCTTTACTCAATCATTTAACCATTAATAGGGATTTTAGTCATAATTCATAACCAGCAGTTTTCAATCTTTCTGCCATCTGCTACAGCTTTGAGCTAAACGCATGCTGATATTTAGCAGGTATTATGTTTACTATGTTCACCAGCATGCTTACATTTTCTATTTCACACTAAACACAAAGTACAGCTGAAGCTGATGGAAATGTTATTAGTTTTGCAGGTATTTGGTCATAAATTCAAGTATTGGACACATACAAATTTGACTTAACGATGGCACTAGATGAAAAGTTAAAGGATCACCAAAGTCAGCAGGATTCATTCTTCGGGCAACATGAATGTCTAATAGTTGTTGAGATATTTCAGTCTGAAACAACAACGGACAGCCACACCTCTAACTACGCTAAAATATATTTCACTCCAGGAAACAGAGAATGGATCCAATCAGGACAAAAGTCCAGCTGTGATTTACTGAATCTGTCCAGTCAGGCCAGTTTACAGCTACTGACTACTTGGAGCTATTTTCCTAGATTTGCATGAAAGAAAGCTGCTGCTGGTTAATTGGCAATAAAGCACTGTGACAACGTAGGTTGTTTTTACATTAATTCAGTTCATCAAAATTGTCTTTTAACTATGTTCATTTGCAAAATATCACGAAGAATATGGAGTAGATCTGAAGGCATCAATATAAATACTGAATGTGAGCATATGGTTTGAATCAACAGCTTGCATCCAAAATGATCAGTACCGGCCTTCAGAAAGGGACACTGGTCAAACCATCACTCTAGTTAAAAGAATCACCTCCTCCCATCAACTCCACAGTGATAATGCCTCTCAGCCATCTGCCCCGTTTCTCTCCCCAAGTCGTCCTGATCAATTAGTCTCCTTCTCGCCGTCGGCCTGTCTGCGTGGCCTCCTCCCCCTCCCTGTTTTTCCTGTCGACTCTGTCAAACAGTGCGTAGTGTACGGGCAGAGTGCCATAAACCCCCTGAAACCATCACGCCGCAAACACTCTCCCAGCCTGCAAAAGGAAGTGGAGAGCCTGCCAAAGATAAAGTGGAGGACCACAAACAAATGGAGTAACTGAGCTCATTAAAGGGACGGTGTGGTGGGTCAGCATCCTGCCCGGGCCGATCAGCTTTCCATGACATCATCTGCATGAGGCCCAAAGTCACTGATGAATCTGACGCACCTGAAAGAACCACAGAGGGAGGAGGATGAGCTCAGATCATTAGTTCTAGTGCTAAAAGTGGCAATACCACAGAAGAAAACAATCCTACTTTCAATGGTCACTTAGTAAAAATGAACAAATATTACCAATAACAAAGTACTTGAGTACCTGAAGTAAGAATACTCACTGTGAAGAAGAGTAGGGTGTAGTTTTTTTATTTCTGTGCTTTTAGATCAGGTGAAGGGGAAAAAGAAAGATGGAGGTTAAGAAAAATCACACAACAATGGGACACTAAATTTAAGGTTATTCAAAAAGCCGTGTTCTTCTTCACTTTAGCACTTCATGAATGGATACGAGGGGTGTGACGATACACTCAGCTCACAATGCGATACACGATAATGGGTTCATGATATTGATAAAACAATTTTAACAAAACTTGAATGATGAAAATATGACTGAAAAAGTACAAAATGTAAACAATGCTATTCTTTTTCCTGTAGTTAACACGCTACCTGTACGTATATACTCTGGTGCTAGCAAAAGCCAGAGTAATATTGGCTTTTTTAAGGGTCAATACTGCAATAACTAGAGTATACTTGCCAATATTTCTTTGAACATGAACACATACGATCAATATGGTAGCTGGATTTGGTTAATGTGACCAAGACATGTGAGCTAGCCTACTGAGAAAGACATTTTTTATTTAATGGAGATGCTGTTTCTTCATGACCTCAAATATCTAACTATACATAATATCTATTAAATATAGAAGTATAAAAGACCATACTGGTATTTTATTGCCTTTTTGCATCATGGCCAGAGGACTACAGATGACAAACTAGCCTTCTGGCTAAATCTGGCTTTTTTACACCATGTATAATCATGTGTTTTATGAAATTGCACTGTCCCCTTTTAAATAAACTAAACTTAAACTTAAACATACCCACATACATGGCTGAGGCTGAAACAGTGCAGCCTGAACATACAGATGTGGTTTCATCAGGTGAAGCCTGGCTGTTCTCCTCTAGTCCTGTTAACAAGCTTCAATCCTGCCTGTGTTTTCATAACAGAGTAAAAATGTTGATTTGAACTGGAGCGTTTTAGCACTGAATGAGGTTTTCCCACCTGAAAATGAACGGTTAAAAATAGTTATTATTTTAGGAAGACTGTCATGTATCCAGTGAATATTAAACACATTTATTTGGGTGGATGTATTATGAGCACATTGAGGATGTATTTGTGTCATTAGTTTTGTTTTTTAAAGTGTGTTATCGAACTGAATAGAGTCCAAAATAGTAAAACCACCTTAAAATTGATCTACTGTTTCAAAATGATTTTTGAAATTCGTTGCTTTTGCAGTGAAGTTGATGAGCTTCCACCTGGATTCACATCACAGGTGCTTTTCAAGCAGATTTTCAGCGGATCTACCGTCGATGCACCGATGCAAAGATGACCGACAGTTGGACATTTGTTTTAATTTACTCTTTATACAAGAATCCCAACAAGTTAGTGAAGATTTCTCCCCATCAAGGTGTTTTGGTAACACTTTATAATAACTATCTGTTATAAACAGCAAAGTGATCGTTAATAAAACTTAGTTAATAGTTATTTACAGTTAATAAAGAAATAAATACATTTTACCAATTATTAGTTTATTGTTGCGCACATAACATTTGACATACTATATATATATATATATATATATATATATATATATATATATATATATATATATATATATATATATATATATATATATATATATATATATTTATATATATATATATATATAATGCTTAGAAAATTATTTGTGAACCTTTAAGAAATCGTGTATAAAACAACTGTAATTATTACATAGACAGATGCACCAGATATTTGTAAACCACCTATGAACATTATTTGGATGACTATTATAAAGTTACATCTGATGATTATCATACATTGTAAGAAATATGTTGCAAAGCATCTATAAACATTACTGAGCTAGACAGTGAATAGCCTGTCAGTGGTTCATAGCTGGTTTCTTGTCCATCTATTTATGTAATATTTATAGATGTTTTACAAATTATTTCTAAAAGGTTTTCAAACAATTTGGTAATCACTAAAAAATGCCTGATATAGTATATAAAATGTTATAATATGTGCAACAATAAACTGATAATAAGTAGTTTACTAATGTAAGCAAAATGTAAGTGTTTCATATTAATAAAAATATTTCATATTACAAAAACTAATGATAAAGTAACACCAACTATAGCATTAAAATAACTATTAACTCATTTTAATTAACCATAAATTTAACATGTATACATGTCAGTTATTATGAAGTGTTACCAGTTTTTGCTGCAGTTATCAAACATATCATTTCCTTCACACAATACAGCGTTAGAAATGTGACGCGATCGACATGTCTGGTTTTTCCTCCTGCCACCGGGCCACGAACCAACATCTTGGTAGCTGAACTCGGTTCTGTACTGAAAGTCTTGTTGGCTGGAAAATAGCAAAGAATGTAAAAAGCACCAGTCCAGGTCACTCATTGCACCAGTCCAGGTTGCACCAGTCCAGGTCACTCCTTGCACCAGTCCAGGTTGCACCAGTCCAGGTCACATGTCGCACCAGTCCAGGTCACTCGTTGCACCAGTCCAGGTTGCACCAGTCCAGGTCACTTGTTGCACCAGTCCAGGTTGCACCAGTCCAGGTCACTTGTTGCACCAGTCCAGGTCACTCGTTGCACCACGTCACGTCCCGTCCAGACAGCTCAGAACATCACTTGGGCTCTGAAGTGCTTCTGCTTGGTGGCGTTGTGGCTCATGCCCATCTTCAGCATCCATTTTGACTTCATCATCTGAACAAACTGCATGTCTCTCTGTTTCTGATGGAAGGAGCTGTTGCCTAAAAGAGAGAGAGAGAGAGAGAGAGAGAGAGAGAGAGAGAGAGAGAGAGAGAGAGAGAGAGAGAGAGAGAGAGAGAGAGAGAGAGAGAGAGAGAGAGAGAGAGAGAGAGGGAGGGACAACATGCATGTGCATACAGTGTGTCAGAAAGCTGCTCTGAAGCAACAGTTATTATGGGGAACACAGGGGGGAGCACTCACAACGACATGATGGAAAATACACATGTACGGTAGAGAAGTAACTTTTTGCCATCAGGAAACAAAGTCACTAACTCTTTTTTTTTATACAAAAATTATTCACAATTTAATACATTGTCATTGTGAATCAAATATTTTTAATATCACAAATTTCTTTGCAGAAGATTTTGAATGACTGAAGTAAGACTGATGTTTTCTAGTCGTTGAAGGTGCAATAAAGCTCATAATGTTCTTGTTCAACAAGCTTGACATAGGTGTCAAACTCAGTGTAATTACATGTGGCCCGCGAGATAAAATCAAGCTTAGCGCCGCTATACAGCGTATGAACCGCTAATACTACAAATCCCAGAATACTCTGCTAGTGCGTTGGCGCGTCAATGAACGTCTGTTGATATTTATTAACGACCTCATATCACTGCAAGAACATTGAGGTCACCTCTCCTCAAAAATGGCCAAACAAAAGATGGACAACAGGAAGTTTGAAGACAGGAGGGAGGCAGAGTATTAGTCCACCATGTAAATAAAACATAAAAAGACTCTATGAAACGAAACACCATAACAAGTACAAGGACCTGGACATAAACCAGAAGCTCCAGAGAGTAGAGACGACTGGTTTCACAGCAGACTATGTTCACAAAAGCCAAATCACAAAGCGAGGCTGCTCTAAAGGCGTTTTATTGTTTTATTTATTGTGGCAGAACTCATCATTTTATTCACTTAAATAAAAATAAGAAACTGATGGATCTTTTATGTGACATCAGATTTCTCATGTTCATAATATTAAGCTTTGCTTGTTCCAGATTCAATGTTTACCCAAAAGTTTGTTTCATGAAAAAAACCCACTGTGTGTTTGAGTTTGACAGCACTGTCTTAATCTGAGGATTTTGATCTTTTCTCCCAAGATAACAACAGACAACATTATTTATTTCTTTTGTCAAGTCACATAGAAGAAATCCTGGAGTAACGCAGGACTCAGGAATGAAGTTTGACAAATGACTAAATTACAAATCAAATATAAATCAGCTCTGCATCGTCTCCAAACTCAGATCAATTCTGCCTCTCTGACGTGGAGAAACCCAGACTCGTGTATCTCCTTTCAACAACACCAGTTCATATAACAACTAGGGCTGTCAAAGTTAATACCATAACAATGCATGAACACAAATTGATTTTGATGCCACTAATTTCTTCAAGCCATTAACACAACTTTTGGAGGTTTCAGCGGGCTCATCCACTGGTACCAACCATGTCACACTAGGTTGACCCGAAGGAGGAAAAACGGTTCTGATCCATGTGCTGTTCATTGTCTCTCTGTAGGCGTGTTGTCTCTGTGTGCATTATCATGAATATATAAAACTGATTTTACATTTTAAATTTTATTATTTCTCATTTCTCTTTTCTTTCTGCACTGCAAAGCACACGTTGTGCCTGAACATAGCTCTACATTCAGCTGCCAGACATAAATAAAATCATAAATAAATAATCTAAATAAATGATAAACTGAACAGATGTGAAGCATGGGACGGCACCCACTCGCCCCGGCGGTGATGGTGCCTCAGTCTACCTACTGGGCCACACAGGAACTAAATAAAAAGAGTGAAAGATGAAGCTGGTGCAACTGATCAACAAAAGGAAATAACATTATCAATAAAACCAAACTGCCAAAAACATGCCATCTCCACAATACAGGACTGAATAAACGTTCACATTCACGTCCTCAAAACACAGCAAAGGAAATAACATAACTGAAAAATTGAGCTCCCCGGGCAAAAAGCTGACAACCACTACGAGAGTCAGACTTCCAAAGAAGTGATAAGAGATTCTTCATTCCCCAAACTCCTCTCAGTAAACACAATCAATCAAAAGTGGGATAAGGCAACACTGCAGGGTCAGAATCAAATCAACTGAGGAAACTCAGCTCTGCACCAAAAGTGCTGAATTTAAAGGGATAGTTTGGGTGTTTTGAAGTGGGCGTTGTATGAGGTGCTTCTCCATAGTAGATGGAGAAACAGACAGGAGGACCAGCAGGCGAGCAAAGCGATGTGCTGCTGTGGACGGAGGCAGCAGCAAAACAGATATTAGACACCTGAAAAAACCTGTATCAGTTTGAATGTATTATAGACTTAGAATATTTTCACCTTTACCTCACCATCAGACAGCCCTGAAGCTTTATCAACGCTCTCTGGAGCCACCAGACTCCACTGAAAAAGCAGTAATTTTACCAGGCAGAACACAGTAGTTGCTAGTCTACCGCTGCCTCGATCAGTTAGTTCAAGGGTGTCAAACATGTGGCCCGAGGGCCAGAACCGGCCCGCCACAAGGTCCAATCCGGCCCACTGGATGACTTTGCAAAGCGCAACAACTGCAGCAAACAATGAGATTTGAATTCTTCAAGGCTCAATTCTGAAACACTTTGTCACGTTTATGACTTTCAACAGGAATTATGTCCAAATTTAAGTTAAAATAAGTCTGAATTTTGACACAGAAAGAAAAAATGGTGAGATATTCAAACTTGCTGACTCAAAGCTTTGTGAGTTTAATGTGAAAACTATGATTTTCATTTTTCGAGGCTCCATTTTGAAATATTGTCACATTTATGACTTTTTCTAGGAATTAAGTCCAGATTTTAAGTAAATAATGTCCAAATTTTGACACAGTAAGCCAAAGTTTTGTATGTAATATGACATATTAAGTTGAATTTATGACTTTTTAAGTCAGAATAAATAATTAATTTCAATTTTCCAGTTCAATGTTTTTTCCAGTTTTTTATTAATTGTGGTCATTTTCAGAATGTACTTCTTTACACTAACAGGAAAGCACATCTGGAGGTGGTGTTATTTCTAGGTTACTATGCAGCGGTTTTACTGTCCCACCGGACATCAGGCTGGACTGGATGTGGCCCCTGAGCTGAAATGAGCTTGATGCCCCAAAGTTAACTTGTTTGTGTTACTGTGTGACTTTTAAACAACATATTTGTCCAATAAATTTGATTCTAATAGCACCTTTACCTAAAAGATTTATATCTCCTCATAAGATAAAGATAAAATACTTATTTTTAGACCTGCTTTTACTAGACTTATTTCCCCCCTTGAACATTTGATTTGAGATGAAATATCATCTCTATAGTCATTCTGGGTTTGGTAATATTTCTGCTTTTGGTGATGGTGGTATAACATGCATGTTAAACCTGCAGTAGGCTGATTTTTTTTTTTTTTTTTGTTTAAAAAATCTAGTCTGTGATGGGAGACTTTGACCAATCACAGGTCATTTCAGAGAGAGCGCGTTCCTATTGGCTGTGCTCTGGCTGGTGGGTGGTGCTTGGTATTTCCTCAGCTGATCTCAACATGGCTGCCAGGTCACAAACTTTCTCATTTTACAGCTAAACAGTAGCTACAAGATCCATCTATCCATCGATCCATCCATCCACAACTTCTGATCTCGTTCTGGGTCGCGGGGGCTGGAGCCGATCCCAGCTGGCATTGGCTGAAGGCGGGTTCACCCTGGACAGGTGGCCAGACTACCACAGGGCTGGCACGTGGAGACAGACAACCATTCACACTCTCATTCACACCTACGGCCAATTTAGAGTCATAATTAACCTGCATGTGTTTGGACAGTGGGAGGAAGCCGGAGTAAGCCTACACCGGGTGAACATGCAAACTCCACACAGACTGACCACAAGCCGGATTCGAACTTATGACCTCTTGCTATGAGGCAACTACAAGATGTAACATCTGAGGAGGGAAATAGTAATTACAGTAACATAACATAACAAAGTAATATTGATTTATTTGAGTTTACGAGTGACTGACAGCTGCTCAGAGACTGAAGACTCCAGATCAGCTCTAATTGGTTGTTTTCCTCCCATCTGTAAAATCTTGCAGATGCCATAAAGAGCACCGGAGGACACTGAGGTACATGATTTTTACAGATTACCCGTCTCATGTACTACAGTCAGGATATAGTAACCGTTTTATAAACATAACTTTTTTTTTTTTATTGTTTGCTCCATTTCTACACTCTACTGCTTTATGTGCTGCACAACTGAGTAAAATAAATGATAAATAAATAATTGAGAAGTGACTAACTGGATTTGAATGTCTGGGAGACATTGTCAGACGCTTACTGGTTTCCCTCTTTAAAGTGTTAAATATGAGCCCAATGACACCAGTGAATCTCTTCTATTGTGTTGTGGTCCTGGTTGAATCTTACCTCCGTCTCCTCCCCAGCCCAGAGCTTTGTACTGCCGGAGGACTCTGCCAACAGCGTTCCTATTGTGGGTCAGTGCCACGACTCTCTGAGCTCCGAACCTCTGTTTGTAGTACCTCATGAGGGAGCGGTGGCCGATCTTCGCACCTGAAGAAACGCACAGCACGAATGAGCATTCTGCTACAATATGAACACATTAAACAGTATCAGTATCACTAATTTCACGCAACTTGCAGTTTTTAGGTTGCAGCGGGCTCAGTTTTAAAGCAGGAGTAAAGGTACTGACACCATATGAAGCCAGAGCACCTAAAGAATCCATTGGTATTGATATTATATGTGAATGTAAATGGGTTCTCTGGGTCCCCACCAGTCTCCCCTTTACAGACCTGTCCACTCTCTGATAGTCCCAGTCAGTCTGGATCAAGTCCTAGTCTAGTCAGCACTCTGACACACTGACAGCTGTTGTTGCCTGTTGGGCTGCAGTTTGCCATGTTCTGATTGGAGCAGATTGTTGATGCTAAAGTCAGAACCTGGGAGGGTTTCTGGATAATATCTGCCATTGATTAGTGTTGTTCATTGATTTCCAATAATATATACATACATTTGCATAAAGCAGCATATTTGTCCTCTCCCATGTTGAAAAGAGTATTAAATACTTGACAAATCTCCCTTTAGGTTCATTTTGAACAGATAAAAAATGTGTGATTATTATAACTACAGACAATCGTACGATTATGTATTCTAATCGAATAACAATAATATTAACAGCAATAATAATAATAATAATTCAATGTACAAAGCACTGACCTCTTGGTTAAAAATAATCATCCTTCCTTTTCATCGCTACAAAACAGTAAAATACCACTTAGTTCAGGGCTGCAATTTATGACTATTTTCATGATCCATAAATCTATTAATTGTTTAGCTAATAAAATGTAAGAATATATTTCTCATGTTTTCGCATTGCTTGTTTTTGTCTGACAGTCAAAATATTCTATTCACAGTGATTTGAGATGGAGAAAAGCAGCAACACCTCACAATCCTCACTTCAGCAAATCACCAAACTATCTGCCATTTCACCCACAAATGTTGTATACGGTACTTAATTTTCACACGTTTTAATGACTTATTATATTCAGTACTTTCAATTATGTTTAATTTCAAGTGAAGTCACCTGAAGGGAGAGTCAGCTCCAGCGTTTCGTCGTCGTACTCCAGGTTCTTGTCATCGAGCAGCTCGTCTTCATCCATTTCAGCATCCTCCCCCTCCTTCCTGTCTGGGTAGCTGCTCCTGTTGGCAACAAAACAAAATGTGTGAATCTAAAGAACAAAGATGGAGCATAAATACCTTCCTGTTGCCTCTGTATCAATTTCTTCCATTACACCTGGCTGCTAAACAAGGCTAAATACAGTAGATCCCAGATTATTAAACATGTAAACAGAGTAATTTGTTGACTTTATTACCTGAAGTCATAGAAGTCTGCAAACTCCAGGGCAGCGTCGCCGTCTGTGAAGAGTTTACAGTGGCTTTTGTCTGTCATGTGACGCTGTACTGCTTCTGCCGAATAGAACGAACGGCCCTTCTCGTTACACCATAGACACACATTTCCAGCACCGACCTTTTCTCCTGTAACACAAGAAATGAACAACATAAGACTGGGTTGGAAACAACACATTTAACTCACATAAACAGGAGGAGTAGCATCTTTAGTGTATGCTTACTATCAACAATAAATATTCTTATATCAGGAAAGCATAATACTGCTCAAGATGGGAAAATCCTCAGTCTGTCATTTGGATGATGAGGACTGCATGAGGTGCAGTGATCGGATGAACCAGAGCGTCAGGTGTTAAACAACCTCAGCCTCAAAAATGACCACAGACTCAAATAAACACCCAAAAAACTAGAAAGCATAAGGCAGTGTCTTCGTCGACAGCTACAGCTGTTATTTCAGTGTGTCTGACACACATTTAAATCAACATGCTGCACATGGAATCCGATAGACAGCAACCCGGATATCAAGTTAGTGGACAATAGCTGGGGTCTCATTTATAAAACAGAGCACAGGATCCACACTAAATGTTGGCGTACTTACACAGAAGAATTTTATGCATGGCAAAAAATATGCTGGTGTATAAATCCATGCGTACACCTGTCAGAGCAATATCCTTTTAGAAATCACAAATCGACTTGGAATTGTCCGCACGTGGATCAGCCTCATATCCCGCCCTCTGCAGGTCCACATTCAACCATAAATGGTCAATACAAAGCACCACGAGTGTTTCTACATAGAGAGACATGAGCCTGTTGATCACTGGGTCTTCATACTGAATCACAGCAACCAGCAAGAGGAAGACCAAGGAAATAATTATTTCTGACACAGAAATGGAGGCGCTTTTGGGTGAGGTGGTCTTTGAATGCTCATTCCTTCATTATTCTTTCATCCATGTAGTCATCACAGTGTCAGTTTACACAACATGCAGACAAGCGTCTTTGCAGACTTTACATATTTCAAGCAATCGGACCGATCGCTTCACGACTTACCAAAATGATCACGACAATCACTGGTAATGGAAATGGAAGTCTGACAGGTGAACACTATTTATCTATTTATTCGTCTAAGTTGTTTTCATGGCAAACTTGTCCTGCCTTATGATGAGGACTGATAACACTAACGGAGATATGGAGTGTAATGACTGTGAGAGCTGTCACTAGCTTCATTTCCACACTTTGCTAATTCACATAATTCATTCTGTCGGTGCAAGTGGGGAAGATGTGGAGGCGGGTGGAGGAATGCGTGTGACAGTCACCGCAGTGCTGCACAGAGCAACCCGGAGACGTCTGATGGCGGCATCGCATAGCCCTTTGTCAATGTATACTCTATCTGTCCTCATCTGATAAAACAGAAATAAATAAAGTTGTGCTCACTGCAGCAGTTTTACACACAACAACTAAATTAAAACTAAATCATACTTGGGGATACCTGCATAGTATTTGTAGATATTATTAAACTACTGATGCTCTGTTGTGCCATTCTTTAATGCTATTTGAGTGTCAGCATTGTGACCGGAATTTGATTTGAGTTGTCATTTATTTTTCACAGCTGAAAGATGCTTAAAGAGTAGCTATGGGTAAGTGGCACAAATAACACTGCTGGTGTAAGTGCTTATGACAAAGTGGATCTATGAGTATGAAGTGAAATTAAATGTGTGATAGGCATCATTACACATAACGATGCCACTCACATTTAATTTCTGTAATCTGACTTCAAATCACCACCTTACCATCTGCTTCACCAATTTTCTCTGCCTCCATCACAAGCATATGCATGGGTCAGCGTTTCTGCAAATATTCTCCCATCAAGTTTGTTTGTTAAAGTTTGCTTCACAACTTTTTGCATGGAAAGTATTGTATGCACATTTCAGGCCTCACCCCCTCAGGGGTGTCACATTATATATGAGACCCCTCGACAGTAAAGTTAGGGGAGGATGACAGAAAATATCGGCAACAGAATTCTAAAGTAAAGATTTAACTTTTATTTACAAACAGATGGTACGTAGCTCCCTCACCCCAAAGTTGTTAAAAACATATAAAATACTCCATCCAACAGATTTCTTAGGTTTTCTAGTTTCATATGATATCGGTACCTTCACTCTAGCTCTGAAGCTGGACCTGCCACAGCCTCTGATAGACAGTAAAGTCAGCCGGGATCGCACTCTCAGAGGGTCAACACATTAAAGTCCTGACCGTTCACACTGTGCAGCTATCATCTGTCTGAAGGCCAACTGGAGTTACCTCATTTACAGACCAAACTCACCAAGGTAGCGGACAAGGCCCTTCACGTCAACAAGGAACTCCACATCGGGGATGAAGAAGCTGTGGACTTTGGTCATGTGGGCGACGTTCTTCATGAGTGACTTGGAGTGGTGGGAGCAGAACAGGCAGTCAGTGACGGGGATGGAACCAGGCAGAACAGCAGGTTGGCGGTCAGACACAGCCGCCAAGTCCCCTTCCTCTTGATCCATTGTCTCCTCTTCTTCATCCTCCTCCTCCATTTCATCATCATCTTCTTCCTCGTCAATGTCCTCCCACTCTTCTGGAAGTTTGTTATTGGAGCACAGAGTCACTTTTTAACACAAAAAAAATTTAACTTACAGATCTTAAACTCGACTTAAAGCCACTTAACATTCTGTATCCTTATCTTTAATCAATAAAGTTTATTTTCTCTGATTAGTCTCTAAGTGAATGAAAAAGGGATGTCACAATACCAGAAATTTAGTAGTCGATTCTAATACTGGTGAAATTCCACAATTCTCAATACTACTTTGACACCACGGTAAAAACAAAAGTAAAACAATAAATCCCATGTACTTCAACATACATTCCTGTACTACTGTTTGCATACTGGTTTTTGTTAAGAAGTTAAACAGGTGATAATTTTATCTCTGTTAACTATTTTATATTGTCAAGAAAACATCTCCTTCATTTGAACACAGCCAGATAATGTTAGGATTTACCTTCGCCTCATTTTTGCTGAACAGCGTCTGAACATATCATAATGTAAATGACATGTCCCATCTTGAAAATCAGCAGGACGAGAGCTAGTTAACAACCGGTAGGCAGCACAGTCCCGCACAGAGCTAAAAGCTAACGTTAGCTGACAGAATGCTGCATTATCAGGGTAATTTTCTATTGTCCCTGGGACGCTGTTAGTCTCAAGCCCTGACAGTACGTATGGTAACTACAGTACTGTAGAAAAACAAGTACCGTCACATTGTGACTTAATGTGAATTAATCCGCTACTTAAGCATTTAGGTTTCACTATTTTCATAAAATCTGTTGACAACACAGTGGATTTTAGTTAATTGAGCTGAACATATAGTAAATTATAAATACAGTAATACTATTTTCATCCATAGTTCTCTGGCTTACATGTCAAAAGACATCTAGAAACTCAGACTCAAACTGTAATAAAAATATAAAAATGACTGTGGTTTTTAAAAGTATGCTGAGTGATGTCTATCATGGTTTTACTTCTCCCTACCTTCCTCAGCCGTGGCTCCCTCTTCTCTCTCTCGCCTCTTGGCTTGCTCCTCCAGCCACATCATCCTGGGAGGTTTCTCCAGCTTCTCCGCCCTCTGCCGTGTTGCTCCTTGTGACGTCCCCTGCTTGTTGCTCGACCTCTGCTGCTCCTTCAGGGCCTGCTGCAGGGCCTCGTTCTTGGCGTCGTGATCCACCTTCTCGTCACCAAGTCCTTTCTCCAGGTTCTTCTCGTTCATCTTCTCCACTTTCCTCTGAGCAGCAAGCAGGGCCTGTTTCTCTGCCTGCTGGTGTTTGTGGGACTGCAGGTGGTTCTGGTAGGCGTTGGCAGTGGAGAACTTTTTGCTGCAGACGGCACAGCCCTCAGTGGCCGCTGTGTCTTTCAGCTGCTGTTCGGCGGCAGCCCGCTGTGCCAGGACGCGCTCCTGAAAGTTTTCAGCAGTGACCGGTGGCATGTCAGCCACCTTGCGCTTTAAGTTGTAGCGGTGCCAGTCGGTTTTGTAGTGCGCTCGCTGCACCTCACCATCTGCAAAAGCAACTCGGCAACTGATGCAGGTGTAGGAGGCCATGGTAAACCTGAATGTAAGAGGGGGGAGTTGAATTAAGTGTATTTATATCAAAATCACAAATTTGTCTCAGTGGCCTTCACAATCAACACCCTCTATCATTAGACAGTTTATTCAAAAAAGAAACCCACTTACCTAAATATGTGCCATTCTTTTCAGGAAAGGAGAGAACATCAGACCAAACTCAATTTAAAAAGCGGGCAGTTTTATTTAACCTTTAGGACTGCAACTAACAGTTTATTCATTTTCTTAATTAATCACTGTATGAATAAAAGGGAGGAGAAATGCCCATCATAGTGGTCTTTTTCCCGCATTGTTTCTAAAAGATGAGGTCTTAACGCTACTAACACAATCTCTGTGCATGGCATCATTGCAATGTACAATTCTCCTTTGGTTAATCACAATTTCTTCAGGCCTAGTAACAGTCACAATGTTAGTGAGACTTGGGGTGAATTCCCTGAGGTATTACCTATCCATAGCGACCAAAATCATGCATATAGACCCGGTAGATGTGTAGTTATTCTTGATTTATTTTGGGTGCGTCTGTCTAGGAGAACGACACCTTCCAGCACCCTAGGGCTTAGGAGGTTAATGTTGCAGCTATTAAAGGTGTAAAACTCAACTACTTTATATCCTGTTGGGTGGTTTAGATCATAAAAGCACATCATAATTTGGTAGTTGATTTATATTTTGTATTAAAGATCTGAATCTGTAAAGTAATTAGTAAGTGGTGTCGTCAAATAAATTGGAGTGCAGTTCAACTACAAAATAGCAGAATGTGGGAATACTCCTATAAAGTACAAGTACCTGCAAGTTGTACGTAAGTACAGTACTTACTTATCACCACTGTTGCTGACACGGAAAAGTTAAACAGAAACTGTAAAACCTTCATAATAGGAGTTAGTCTGCAGCGTTGTTGTGTTATAGGCATTACATTTAGCTTAGGTGTAGCGTCACCAAACAAACTGGACACTAAGTTATGTAAAAATAAAGGACTTTTACTAATCCTGACATACGTGAGCTACAAATAAGAGAAACACTATCGTTTTGGTGTAAAGTTAGCTGTTTCTGGGTTTAACAACTTTGATTTAATGGGCAGTAACGTACAACATGTGCAAGATCAAACCTTGTTAGTTGGTTAGCCTAGCTAACCTAGCAGCTAGCTGTCGGGTAACAGTTAAAGTCCCGAAGGTTTGTACTAAAGCAGACTGATAGGGACACTAAGCGTACTTACAACAAGTAAAAACAACCAAACATGAACTGTTAAACTGTGGTTGTGCTGCGCCAGTCGTATACGAAGCATGCTAACATCGGCTAGCAACCAACAGTTTCGCTAGTGTAAACACCTGCTAACTAGCGCTAACAGCTCCGACATTCAGAACAATCGTGACAAGGACAGAAGGAGGTTGACGTCCAGTATGTACTTACTGATTCAGTTAGCTGTCTCCTCCGAAAGACGACTGTTTTAATTCTCTTTTCTTTTAACAAGTGGGCTCCTGGCTCACTCTACTAGAAACGACTCAACACAGCAGGCAAACACGAGGGTAACTTCCGGGTGAACTTTGAACTCTTTCTTCTTCTTTGTGTTTTTGGCGGTCGGCAACCAGTTTTAGACGCAACACCGCCACCTACTGTTTCGGAGTATTGGCGCCTTCACAAGGGGTCCTGTTCATGGTGTTTATGAGGTAGGGGATATATCTATATATCTATATATCTATATATCTATATATATATATATATATATATATATATATATATATATATATATATATATATATATATATATATAGTGTTGTTAACTGATTTCCTATAATAAATATATACATACATTTGTATAAAGCAGCATATTTGCCCACTCCCATGTTGATAAGAGTATTAAATACTAAGATGCATTTTGAAAAAATAATGTGCGATTAAAGTTCCTAATTAAAATCTGCTATAAAGTAGTGCTGTTGGTTTGCCTTATACAACCAGCTATGCTGCATTAAAATGACAGAGGACACGGTGTAAATGTCGTGAGTCATTTTCTGACAGTTGAGAAATGTATAATGTCGTTCGCAGCAAGTTAAATGCATAGGACATTGACGATCACCGAGATTCCCAGTCATCCTGAACGCAGCACGGTGACGCATTCATACACGGCGCAGGTGTGGGGGGGCGTGGCCTAGGAGCACAGGGCAGGAGAAATGTCTGGAGAGGTAATGGCGGAGGTGTCACATGCAGGTGATTTAAATACCACATTTATCGCCTCTTCTCTGACCTGGACCACCTGAAGACAGCAGGGAAACCAGAGTCTACCGAGGACCAGGAGCAGCCGAGGACCGGGAGCAGCCGGGGACCCGGAGCAGACGGGGACCCGGAGCAGCCGGAGACCGGGAGCAGATGGAGACCCGGAGCAGCCGGAGACCCGGAGCAGACGGGGACCCGGAGCAGCCGACTCCCGGTGAGTTTGATTACTTTTTGCAGCTTTCTCCTGCTTTATATTTTAGCGTTTTGAAAGGAGGGTGTTGGAGTTTCCTCACTTTCCTTTGGCGTTTTATTTAGAAATTTCATTTTTTCAGTTCCTCTCTGAACTAGACTGACTTTAATTTTTTATAATGTCATACTGTGTAACACAATGAAGTTTTTGCAATATATAAATAAGAATACTGTATTTATATTTTTATATTTATTTTATATTTTATTTATATGCTAATATATTCTCAAACATTTTTCTTTTATCGACATGCTAAACTACAACTTAAAGATAAATAAACTACACTAACTTTTTTCATTTTTTGACCGACTAGACTATGATTTTCTTTATTAATTTATTTTTTGGACATACTATACTGTGACTTTCTCATTTTTTACAGCATGCTATTTACTATGACTTTTTAAACATGCTGTACTATAACTTCATTTTTTTCAACAGACTACACAGACTTTTCTTTGACATTATACTGACTTTTTGTCATAATGTCATAGTATAGTATGTCGTAATTTTTCGATGAAAACGTCAAATTTTTTTGATGTTGAAAAAAATCAATCCAAACAGTCATTTTATAGCATCTAAAATCATTCTATGGTGAAAAAAAGTCGTTTTGTGAAATGTTGAAAAATTTTACAAAAAAATGTCATAGTAACATACATTATAACATTTCATTTCACACATCAAAAAAATTAAACGTTTTCATCGAAAAATTTCGACATGCTATACTATGACTTTTTTTGACATACTTTAGTGTGACTCTTGTCGACATTAATATACTGACTCTTTTTGATATACTATGACTTTTTTCAAAATACTATACTATGACTTTTTTCAACATACGACTTTTTTTTATGCCATTTTTTCAACATGTAATGTGACTTTTTTAATTTTTTTCCTTTCCATTATTACTATCCATTACTATTATAGTTTGCATCATTGCTGATATTTTCAACCCTAAAGTATTTTTTAACTTGTACGATTCAAGATGCAAAGATGGCCAAAAGACCCATTAGTTCAACAATATCTCAGAACCTACATCCAGATAATAAATACACTGGCATCCCATGTTTATTGTCAAAATTGCTGAAATATTTATTTAATTGAAAGACTTTTTCAACTCAAATAAGACATATTTAAAACCTTAAAAAAAACATACTGGGGAGGGGTCGACATACATTTTGCTGATACAAGAAAGAAAGAAAGTGAAGAAAGTGCTTTTTTTCTCTTTTTGTGTGTTGAAACTAGAACATTCTTGTATTCCTGAGACCTTTGACCTCTCCACAGCTCTGTGATGAGTTTAAAGGGCCTCGGGCAAAACGCCTTCACCTTAAGCTTCCTGTTTTCAGTCTTTTGTTCCTGTCGTGACATCACTGTATGAGCCCTGATTTATCTGTCCATGTAAAAAATATGACGGACTTCTGACTCTGATATTTACAATAGTAATGGCTGCTCACTACTACCTACATCATGGGGACACTCAAAGGTGTTGATGAGGATTCACCTTTTCCTAAAATAATCCAGTGCTGCTTGTTGGTCTGTTTGAATTGTTCTTTTTCCCCAGTGAGGAGAATCTGAACTAATGACGAATTTAAAATGTATTCCTATTTAAACTTATTTGTTCCCTGATAAATGTGATTATATGAAGAGTTCTGATCCAAACTAAGAAATCCTAATTTGTAAAAAGTGACACCAACTGCAGTTACAAAAAACAAAAGGGCAATGTTGTAATTCCCCCTGGTTGCCACTAGAGATCAGCAAAGGTCCTGGATCACTTATTGTCCGCACACAGTTAGTGTGTTAGAAGTAGTGGTGTGATCTTAAATTACAATCTGTGCATTTAATATCCTACATTTTGCCCCCTAAATTGGTTGTAATATGTAGGTCATATGATGAAAATACATAATCTTTGCCCTGAAATTTATGACCTTGCAACGGACCGCTTAGATTTAATTTATCTTTAACTAGGAGAGAGTAAATGGATAATGCTTTACTGGTAAACACAAATCTAAAACCTGTGAAGGGAGGAGTGAGTGGAGGGGAATTCAATTGGTCCGTTAATGTAAAAGTTGATTCAGAACTCTTCATGTGGAATAAAAGTCCTAAAATCTGACTGATTTAAACATTTCAGACCAACATGCAGGTAAAAAAAAAAAACATTACCTGTAAAATCTGCTTCTGTCTGGTGTGAATCCTTTACTTTTAATATAATCTATAATCATATATTTCTATTTTTCCATAATATGCTTGACGTGTGTTTCACTCAAGATAATACAATGCTTTATTGTTTTTTTTTATATTAGCAAATATTCAAGAGCAAAACATTCTTGAATGTCTTGTCATATACTTCTAAAAGAGAAACAAAATAAATTAAATCAGTTTTTTTGTACATACTTACATGATATGAATTTGTATTGTTTCGCTTCAGTCGAAGTCGTGTTTGTACGGAAAATAAACGGAGTTAAAGGCTGTAGCTGGTAGCTATTAGCACACTGATTTCCCACTGAGGTGGGACAGACGGTTCAGAAAATAATGAATTAAAATTAAAAAAAGAATACTTACAATAAAAAACAAGCTTGCATGAAATAAACATGTAGTACCTCATGGTAAGTTGAAGGACTGCTGCGATTTCCCCCCTCAGACCCCCACCCTCGTATCAAAACATATCTCGCTCTTTGTAGTTGCTTGATATTGTAAAATATCATTTTTGCCACAGTTTGTTTTTGTGTAAATATCCTTTTCAAACAAAAAATAGACTAAACTTCTTCAAGGACATGTTATAAAACAAAATGAAAAAAAAAAAATGACTTCAACAAATACTTAACAGGAAAATATTAAAGTGAGCCACACAATTTAAAAGCCAAAATCTTTGTTAACGATTGTCCATTTCCGCCTCTCGGATGCACGATTGCCACTTTTCGGTAAACAGTCGGAGGAAACAAATAGGAGAACTTTCTTGCTCTGGATGGGGATGGCTGCACTTCTTCCCAGGCTTGAGTATAAATCTCCCCACGGCCTGAACGCTAATAACCGACACCTAACTACTGGATTTTGGGAGCTAGATGGTAGCAGCACATCGCCTGGGGGTAAGCGCTGCCTGAGAAATACAGGGCAAAAAAGTCGATTAACTTCTTGTGCCTCGGACTCCGATTTTATTCTTTTAAGTCTTAGACGCAAACCGTTTTTGCATCTCTCTACATAATCTTTCATCCATCTCCATATTGTCCACCAGGGGGCGTTACATGTTGTAGGCAACGTAGATGGGGTCCAATTGGTCGGCCAGGAAGCCATCGCGCAGGTGCATGCGCTGCTTCTCGCCACGGGAGTTGATGGGGATGACGCCGATGTCCACCACCACCACCACGCCCACGATCAGGTAGTGCTCCTCCAGGACCACATTGGTGACCAGGGGGACCAGGTCCAGGGCCTCGTGCTCCGAGCCGTCCAGCTCCACCACCACCACCAACAGGTTGGTCCACGTGAACACCGCGCTGGAGGGACAGAATAAGAAAACATGACATGTCGAAAAAAAGTCATAGATTGGTATGTCGAAAAAAGTAACGAAAAAGTCATAGTATAGCATGTTGACAATTTTTTTGCTAAAATTCTCATAGTGTTGTATATTGAAAAAAAATCATGAAAACAATCATATTACAGTATTTAGAATTATTTTATAATCAAAGAAATGCATATTGTAATATGTTGACAAATTTCATGAAAAAGTAATTTTATCAAATGTTGAAAAATTTTACAAAAAAAGGCATAGTATAGAATGTATCGTATGTGTTTTCGTTTCGATAAAAACGTCAAATTTTTGTATGTTGAAAAAAATCATAGCATAGTATTTTGAAAAAAGTAATGAAAAAGTCATAGTATATTGTAGCATGTCAAAAAAGTCTCAGTATAGCTTGTTGAAAAAGTCACAATCAATTCATAGTATATGTCAAAAAAAGCCAAAATATTTTGTAAATATATTGTAAAAAATTCATTGTACAGCTTATACAAAAAGTCGTGAAAAAGTCATGGTTTATTAAAAAAAAAGGAAAAAAGTGATGGCATGCTGTAGTAATGGAAACAGGTCATAACAGTCATAGCGGTTGTCTTTGTGTAGTTTTGAAGTGGTGTTGGGTCATGATGTCCCTGCTGTCAGTTACTCACCACTCCGTGATGCTCTTGTGCGTCCTGATGACGGAGGTCTCGATGTCGATGGGGTGGTAACGCATCCCTCTCAGCTCCATGGCTTCCTCCAGAGCACCGACCACGTACAGGGCGTCATGGCGCTCTACACGCACACACAAGTTATACACTTTATGCTTTTTGATAGCAACTTCATGACAAATCTACTTTCTTATGGTAAAAGTTGTCATTTCTCATACACAAGAAGATGTTTGTAAAATAAAAAAAATAGAGAATACTGTTTGTGTATTGTGTTATTTCACATGATCGTGCTGTCATTCTGGCCTGAACACTCAACTGTTAAAGTTCAAATAATAATTAGATTAAAAGTAGATGCAAAAAAAACATATTCATGCACACAGACTCCACACTGGTTACAGGTAGGAGGCAGGTGAAGGTGTCGCCTCTTCTTGTATAATTTCTGTTTTATTTGTTTGTTTTTTTGTTTACCTAAAATGGCCCCGATACACTGGGAAGAGAATAAAAGTTTCTAATACTCATCCCCTTATAGTAATAAATCTGACCCGGACAGATGTGATCACAGTAAGCAGTTCCCACTGTATTACAGCCACAAAGATAAACTTGGCTTTTCTGCCAACGGATCATTTCGTCCTCACCTCCGCTGGCGTCGGTCAGCTCGGTCCGGCGGAGGAAGCCCAGGTATCCGGTTCGAGCCCAGACGGTTTGTGTGTCTCCGAAGCTGAGTCTGGAGTTGAAATGGTCCGACTGCAGCGCCTCGTCTCCGTAGACGGTGAAGTAACCGCTGGCGTTGTGGCCGCTGTGCACCCAGATCTACAAACATACAGGGTCAGCGGTTACACCAAGTGGAGCGCTCTACTGCTCTAATATCTAATGTGTAACAAGAGGGAAACTGAAAACTATAAAAAGGACATGCTGGAGACACAATTCATTTATCAGCTATATCTTCAGTTAATCAATGAGTTGCCATACAAAAAGGAGGAATCCTATCAAAAACTGTTGTCCATTAGTTATCAATGGTATAAGAACAGTGACAAAGCAGGAACTAACAAATGTTTTATTTGATCAACTAACATAAAATTATTAATGGCTGATCAAAACTATTGTTGTTTAAAGCAGTGATTCTCAAAGTGGGGTCTGTGGCTGTCGGTCTGCAAAATAATTTGCTGTGAAATTGTGCTGTGTCATTAAAAAGTATTTGTGCCAATAAAACAAGCATACTGTGTCCATTACTCCCACCCACATTAGCTCTGGGCCAATAGAAACTCTGATATGATCGTGACATCACATCAGTCTCATCAATCAGTCACTTAGCTTATTAGCTAGCTGGTTAGCTGAAGAACATGGAGAGTATTTGAGTCCAAATCAAGAGTTGTCAAGTGACACCGAGACCAAAATAGCTAAATTGAGAAAATATGATGACAGTTAACAAAGGAGGAGAACAAAATGCGTCATGTGTCATCAGGTGAACGAAGCCATGAGGCCGGACAAGCCAAGTGACATCTGATTACATATCACCCAGAATATCAGAGCAAAACTACACTGTTAACGTGATTCAAATATAAAAGTTTCAGTTTATCACTGTCAAACAGGTCTGAAGTATTTAGGTTGAAAAGTCTGTTCAGTCACTATTCGAATGAGGTAACACAATAACGACTGACAGATGAAAACCCTTGCATTTGCAGTATTACGAACTGGGTGTCAGATCCAAAAACACACCTGTAATTACCACTGATCGCCACATGTGTCACCAAAGACAACAAAACCGACATCTTCAAGATTGAAGAGTTTTTTTTTTTTTTTTTTTTTTGCCTTTTTTCCTTTCAAATCACTAGTTGCTTAATACAACAAATTGTTTAATAAATAAAAAATAATTTAGTAATATCAAATAATATTATCTTCACCTTTAAATGCATATTTCCTATGGTCAATAATAAAATGTTAACACAAATTCGTTTTAATGTCACTAATTTCTTTCCCATTCACGCATTAACTGATTTTTCGGTTGCAGCGGGCTCAGTTTTAAAGCTAGGGATCCATCGGTACCAACCACGTCGTACTAGCTTGTTGCAGAAGAGGTTGAATAACGCTCCAAACTTGAGTTAAATCTTGGCGAGAAAAAGCTGTCATGGCCACTTTCAAAGGGTCCCTTGACCTCTGACCTCCAGATATGTGAATATAAATGGGTTCTGTGGGTCCCCACCAGTCACTTTATGATAATCACATGCAGTTTGGGGCAAGTCATAGTCAAGTCAGCACACTGACAGCTGTTTTTTTATGCTAAAGTTTGAACCTGTGAGGGTTTCTGGACAATATTTGTAATTGTTTTGTTGTTAATTCATTCCCAATAATACATACATACATATATTTGCTTAAAGCAGCATATTTGTTCGCTCCCATGTTGATAAGAGTACTAAATACTTGACAAATCCCCCTTTAAGGTTTACTTTGAACAGATAAAAAAAATGAGTGATTAACCGTGACTAAATACTTCGATTGACAGCCCTAATATTTTCTAAATATTGAAAAATACACAGGTTATTTTTTCTGAGAATGACTGAATAAGTGATTTCAACAGTTGCATTGTGATCACTTCAATCAGATTAAAGTTGTAAAACCTACTAGCATAAGACAGGAAGAGGTGAGTCAGACCTAAACAGGGAAGTACAAAACCTTCTTCTAGTACTAAGCACTGCAGTCCTCTAACAGCCTGCTGTCATCGTCTTTGTTTGTGTAAAAAGTGATTTGTAGACGAACCTCGCCCAGATGCGACTCTCCCATTGGTCCCTTGGTCTCTGGGTTGGCGATGATGATTCGGACCCCCGGCAGGATCTATTCAGAAACCACAGACCAAACATCAACATTTAAATTATTCAAACATTTTAACTACAGGGACAAATCAAAAGAAAAAAAGACCTCACCTTCCCAGACTCCATCAGTGGCAGGCTGTGAGGTGACCCCCGCTCTACTAATCTGACCCTGGAGAGGAAAAACAAAGAGCTCAGCATTAGACAAAAAAATCTTCACACTAAACGTTAACACAGATTCAAGGAAGCATTTCATTAAAGAGGACAGAAGCAAACATGACAGGCCCTCCAACAAGGACCGTACTCATACTGGCTTGGCTTGCATCTCTATTACAACAGGGCTACTCGCTTGAGGTGTATCTGACCACGGCTGTGACTAGTGGTCCAAGAAGTGGCTGTAAAACGATGATCAACATTTTATTTCCTATATTCTTCACATTAAAAGTTCCTCCGTGCAGTATTAGTGCACTTATTGCTGCTGACAAAGCTCCACGAATTTGGCGACAAACACATCTCATGTCCTATAAGTTCTTCAAAATACACCCCCCCCCCCCCCCCCCCCATTTTGTTATTTAAAAAGCTTTCATAATGAAGCCACAAATTCATAAAAAGTTGGGTATTCATCTGCATCAACTTAAGACGACTCTGACATGCGGTATCTGAAAGTGAAACAGTAAAATAAAGCAGGTATCTGAAAGCAGGGCTAGAAGACGCGAGTTGAATCTCGCAACACGTCTGAAGGGGAGAACGGGTTGGCCATGGTCGGCGAGACGTCACCGCGACCCGCTTTGAGGAGGGTCCGGCGCATTTTAGCTCCACTCCGGAGATGGTCCATCTGGGGCGTGACTCCACAAGCTACAACTGGTAAACCGCCGCCGCATGGTTTGACTTCCTAAGTTTAAGTCAAAAGTTAACTTAATTCTCTTAATTATGACTTTCTATTACAAATAAGTATTAATAAATTTGACTTATCATTTTGACTATGTCAAAATTCTGACTTTATTTTAACTTAAATTTAGACATTATTCCCATTGAAAGTTATTAATGTGACAAAATATTTCAAAATTGAACTAATTAAAAATTTAAATCTCATTTTTTTCCCCGCAATTTTTACACTTTTCAAAGTCATCCAGTGGGCCAGATTGGATCCTCTGGCCCTCGGGCCACATGTTTGACACCCTTGACTTAGAGTAATGATTTGCTCTTCTAAAGGGCTCATTACAACATCGGCCTGAAGGCATCGGCGAGAAATCAGTCGAAGGAATGTGACCTGGTTGGCTGATCGTTTTCTTGCTTCTCAGCCACACTATTCAGATCCTTCACGGAGAAACCGTTAAACCAGCCGGTAAAAGAAACGATTAAAAGGCTTTCAGTAAAAAATGGTTAAGATCGTATCACAGACATTACAAGAGTTAAGCTTCTGCCTTAAATGAAACCTTTGTTGATTAGTTCAGTGTTTATATCAAATTTAAGCTGTGAGTCACACATACGGTAGAACTGACATTTTTTATTACGAATGATGCTTGATTCATCATATTTTTTTCTCTATAGTTAAAAAAGGATGTGGATGTGTAATATCTGATAATTAACCATATAATTGCTCTTTCTCCTCTCAGAATAAACTCTGTGTTTGTAGTTTAGGATTATGAACACTTGACAAACCTAAAATGATATCTCTGTTCCTGAACATCACAGCCCAAAATCCAATCTGTAAACACATCATGTCAGACGAAATCACAAGGATGTTGGCCAAAAATAATAATTATACTTTAATCCTGACAGCTGAAAAGAAATTTAAAAATATTGATCCTCAAAAGAACCGTGAGAGAAGTGGTTGGTCACATTATAAATGAGACCCGCAGAGCGTCTGTGGTAAAACAGGCCTGTTTAAATGTAATCACACACTGACAGTTATATTCACACACAGCCGGACCGAGCGGCCTCGCCGCTTCATGAACTGTGACTCCTCCGGAGGGAAATGACAGCAGAGCGGTCGCAGGCTGAAAGCCGTAATGATCTGCTGAATCCAAAAACAGGAAACCGAAGTTTCTCCAGACACACTGGGAAACTTTAGTTAACAGCTCCCGACATGTTTAAACTTATTTTACAGTTTCAGCTGTGAGCTGGTGTCTATCTGAGCTGATCTGGCCTCGGTGTTGTTCCTTTAATCCCACCGGACCACCTTGTCAGGACATATTTGAATAAATTTCAAGTCTAGCTCGTCATCGCCGAGTTGTTGTCCATCTCTGCTGCTTGGAAACTGACAGTTTCACCACCTTGACAGATGAAACCTGACACTAATGTTGAACCCTCACGGCGATTTTCAAATCACGGGTTAGTTCATAAAGTCACATTTCTCCCCTGAAAGCCAGAACTCTGGCAAAACAGGGAGACTCCCGAGTTGCTATTTATGGTGTCACCCAGCATGAAATGTGACTCAGACTGGTGGGTTTCAAGTGCATCTTCCTCAGACTGGAAGTGTTTTAGAGGCTGTGAGGGTGACAGCCGGGGTGTCAAGCTGACATGCCTGAAATCGTCATATTGTCTTGAAGAAACTTTTCAGCTTCTCATTATATTCAAACTTTTTACTATCAGCCAGGAGCGACGGTTCGTATCTGTAGAATCAGTCACGCACTGGAATAATAAAGTTTACTGAGCACTTCTTATATTCTGGCAGTGTTTGCTGAGCTGGATGCCCTCCGTCCACAAACACTCATGAACCTGAAGCTGCCTAGAAGAGGCTGCAACAGGACCAAACGCCACAAGGCCCGACACAAAATGTTGTGGCCACTTAATATGTTTAAGAAAAGAAAGACATACCGGCTGGTCTCCATTAACCACTAACATAGATTCTCTTTCCATCTCTCAGTAAATTTCCTTCCCTCTGCATCAGCTTTTCTTTTCTTGGACATTTTGGTACTATTCATATTTTTTTACGACCCCATCACTCGACGAGAGCGCTGTTGCTGGAAACCGGGGATACTGAGACTCTGCAGTGCAGATGTAACAAAATCAAGATGCATTGTGGGACATGTACTGTATTTTTTGCACTAATGCCTACCGTACGCTAGGAGACGTGTAAAAGACACCCTGTCACATACGAAGACTTTTTTTTTAGTCACACACTATAATAATTAGCAAAGACTGGGGATCTTGCAGGGTCACTATTTCCAAGACTACAACTAGATTCATTTAGAGATGACACACCCTGCTGGTTGTGGAAATTGGGAAATCCCTGGTGAGGATGCCATAGCTAGCTAACCGGCTAGCATCCACGGTCCCGAATGAAGCTACTTGCAAGCTAAGGTTAGCAACTGGAATATTTCCTGTTAGCCTACGAGCTAACTGTACGTTTCAGCTAAAGATTACTGGCTTCAATCATATCAACTGAATCAAGTGTATATGAGAGAAAGAGAGAGCGAATACTGCAGGCAGATTTGTGCGATTGAAGCCAGCAATCTTCAGATGAAACGTAGTTAGCTCGTAGGCTAATAGCAAACGTTCCAGTAGTTAATGTTAGCTCACAAGTAGCCCTGTTTAGGACAGTGGTTAGCTAGCTAGCTATATCATATAGCATACTCACTACAGCTTTTTTCCCCTCTCCACTCTATCATGGTAGAAATGTGAGGACACGTCAAAGAGACGCTGTTCACTCCACAACTCCACCACTTCCTCCATGTTTAATTTCTACCCCATTTGTGCTTCCTGTTTGCGTCATTGAACTTCCAATAATAGTAAACTTGTTTGATTTTACCAGAACGTGACGACAAGACAAAGACTGACTTGAGACGCCTTGTGCTGAGTTTTATGATCACTTTATGATCGAGATCACAGTAACGCGCCGCAACAAAACACTCTTGATTTTATTCTGACATTGGAAATATGTCTGCAACAGTGAAATCGCCATAATGTTAAATGCATCAGTCTGGGGTACTTTGAGAGGAAAATTAAGAGGCTAGATCCATGAAATTATCCTGCACAATCACAGTTCTCAGCATTGAGATGCGTGGTTCGGTTAACTCACCTGTCATGCCGTAGCGCTCTCATATCAACATACACAGTCGTGGGGTCGGGTCCTGAGGTGCCCTGCGAAACCAACAACAGGATCATTAAAGTGTCTTTCATGCAACTACTACCATTGTACCACAGCATGGCAAAAACATCTTCTACTACTACAACTACTACTTCTACTCCTACCAGTGGAGGCTACTGCTCGTGCATTAGTGCTCACAGAGACAAGCTTTCCCTTCACAGCAGACGGAAAAGCTTTGGCTTGAGAACAAAGACCCACAAACAGCGTTTTACAAAATGGAGGGTAGAACAACGTGAGCGACAGCAGTGGGAAGCTTTTTGATGAAAATCAGCAAACAAAACAGATTTAAATAAAATAAATACATACTGTATATCCCAACGTTAAAAGAAAGCTTTCTAAAATCAGATTCTACTTGATGGACATGCAAACAAAAAGTCACTGTCTTTTAGAGGAAAGAAAAGAGGGAGAAGTGATACCAAGCCAGAGGTGAAAGAAAGATGGAAGAAAGGGGTGATGATGATGTAGCTGAGTGATTACATCCTTGTATTTAAAAACTATATACACATGAAAGTTGAAGAAATATGATTTGACCTACACCTGGTCAACATATCTTGTAGATGTGTCGACTGTGTGAGTGAAAACTTCAAATCAAGTCAGAGAAAAAGAAAGACATAAAGACCCCCGCTCCGACCTCTCTCTTCCTCCACCATCCCTCCATCCCCCCTTTTCTCTCTCAGAGGTGAAAACCTTTGCAGAGGGAAACCGTACACAGCGCCCACCACCGGACACACAGCGGCATGCTGGGAGTCAGAAGCCCACACACCCAGAGCACAACATGGCAGATAGCATCATCTCCACAGAGTAGCTGAACAGACTGCTTCTCTAATGTTGAAACTCAACCAGCAGAAGATTATTTAGCCAGTTATTTGCTGTTTGGACCATATAGACCAATGGTGGAGAAGTGGTTTCTATAGACTTTTTAAAAATGTATTATAGGGCTGTCAAAGTTAACGCTCAGTTCACTTTAACGCCACTAATTTCTTTAGAGCATTAATGCAACTTGGGATTTTTCAGTAATCTCTTAAAAATCAGACCGGCCATTTCTGAGGTTATATCAGGTTCAGTTTTAAAGCTAGAGTGAAGATGCTGGCATCATGTGAAATCCTAATGAATCCATTAATAAGTCAGTCATGTCGTATTAGCTGGATTATGCTAAAGATCCTCGGATGAGTCGCTCCTTGCCCAGATTTATACACAGAGGTGAACCTTTGGCTGCCATGTTCTGATTGGAGCAGATTTTTTATGCTAAAGTCAGAACCTGTGCGGGTTTCTGGACAATAGCTGATTGCCAATGATAAATATATACATATATATTTGCCCACTCCCATGTTGATAAGACTATTAAATACTAGATTTTAAGACAAGATTTGAGCAGATTAAAAATATGTGATTAATTTGCAATTAAATGCGATTAACTATGGACAATCATACGATTAATCGTGATTAAATATTTCAATTGATTGACAGCCTGACTTTAAACTATTTTTTTCACACATGCAGTCGTACTTCCAACACCTGCGAACACATTTTGATGTGTAAAATCAGTGGAGTTGTCAAACTTTAAACAAATTTACTTCACCTCCAACAGGGCAGTGAGTCCATTGAAATTTGTTTATTTTGGTTGATTATTTCAGAGTTTCTGCATAAATGCTGGTGACTAACATTAGTGAATCCAAACCAACTGCAGCTCCTGTCATATGTGACACCGGGATGATTGATTACTCAAAATAATCCTTGAAAACTCTGATATAAATTCAGCTGATGAGTGATGTGCTGACAAGCAGTGGGGTGGTGGAGGTGGTGGTTTGGGGGGACTGATGGTGGTTCCCTACCTGGTCGGCAAGCTTTCCCAGCCTGTGAGGCTACAGCAGCAGAGAGGGGTGGTGGAGGAGGAGGAGGAGGAGGAGGAGGAAGGAGGAAGGAGGAAGGAAGGAGGGCGGAGACAAAACCAAGTATGAGATATGTGGGCGGGGTTATGATTAAAACAAGGAAGGAGGACGGAAGGAAGAAAAATATCAAAATGGAAAACTCAAAGAAACAAAACAAGCAGTCAAGACTGAAAATTGTTCAGCCAAATGTTAGTTTGGTCATTTAAAGCTGCTGGAGATAGTCTGGTTATTTAAATCACAGATTCGTCTTTCAATATACTGTGTAATATTAGTTGTATTAGCTGTTGTAGTACATAGTGACTCCATGCAGTTAGAAATCACTGTATTGCTGAGTGTTAAAAATGAAATAACATTTCAAGCCTTTTAAAATAAAGGCTGAAATTTCAATCACATCTTAATATTTGTAAAATGGTCAGCAATGTTATATTGAATAATATAACTTTACATGAAGAGCAGATCACAACAGATCATTTTATTCCTCTCCATTGTTTCTTTCAAAGAAGTAGCAAAACGGAAAACACTTCTGTGATATTGACATATGAACTTGTTTAATACGATGATTTTGATCCACTTCCAGGGTTGCAAATCATAGCTGAGATGTAAAAGCAAATGATCAGCTTGAAATGGAGGGATGACGCTGAACAGCATACAGAGACATACAGAGAAAAAGCTGAATGTCTCAAAAACTGGTTTGTTTGGATGAAAGAAGAGAAAATGAAAATGCGGCTTTAATTTGATTTGGATGCTGCGACACATCTCTCTGTAAACTTAATCTGGTTACCCACAAACACATCACTGTTGCTGGCTTAGTGCCCCTCATCTGCAAGAGGGAGCACTTTTGGTCATTCTTGCATTGACCTCCATGTATTTTTTTTACACTTCAAAGCCAGAAATGAACCGTTTTAAAGTGACCAAGAGCAGTAAATCCTTCAACTGATTAAAAGCGCTGTAAACTTTCAATGAAATACAGCCAAAATTGGCCGTTCTGTGTTGTCTCCCCTTGAGCAGTGATCGGCTAGTCTGCAAACCTGAAACCGTAGTATCAGGTATAAAGGTTTACACAGTGGAAACTGCTTATAGTGATCACGGTTACAGTGTTTAACCACTTATATTTACTCCCTTGATAATATGCCTCGCAGATGTCTGCTTTCCAGCTGGATACCTAAGGCTGATGCTGCATGCACATTGAAATCATAACAGGAAAAAGAAAGCATTTCCTTTGAATAGAAAATGAATGTACTCAGGGTGGTTGTAGCCGCCCTCGTCATGTCGATTGATAACGCTTGGTCACGTTCTGCACAACAACACAAATCCTGTTACATTAATCATTCATCTCCTTATAGAGATCCAGTTGACCCAGTCAGACGTGATCACTATAAGCAGTTTCCACTCTATCTGTCAACCTCACAACAGGTAGAGATGAGTCCACTGTCCCTGAAAGCACCAATTCATCACCCAGACTTTCCTTAAAAAGCCGTCTGTTCTCAGTATATTTTTAGTGTTCAACCTGCCTGACCTCTCTGAAAATGACACATTTTTCTCAGATGAAAAACATGACTGCAGCTACTGATTCACAAACACAGAAAAACCTCTTTAAATGAAAGAGAAATTAGGAAATTATCTGCCATCTTGCCCAGAGTCCAATGAAAGGAGAGGATGACTTCAGTTTTATGTCACAGATATACTGTATGTGCAGGATGTGTTTAGCCTAGCTTAGCACAAAGACTGGAAGCAGGAGGAAACTGTTTGCCTCCATTAACACACCTTCCAATAACTCTCAAAAAGCCTTTTTACATTTGCATCTTGTTATCTATCAAGCTGGTTTGCAGTTCATCCAATAACCAGCTGGGGTTTCACAAAAGAGCTGTTAAATTAACTTTAAGAACTGGACCTCTGACCTAATAATCATTCAGACTTCAGAATTGATGCATTTCGTGGTTAAATATTGGTATCATGAAAAAATTAAACTATGACATGTCAAAACACATCTTACAAAGGGCTGATTCATTGTACAAATACTTTTTTTTCTTTAAGATTATTTTTTGGAGAAGGTTTTTTTTTTCCTTTTTATTGACAGAGATAGTGGTGAAATGGGGAGACAGATACGACAGCAAATGGGACGCCTGCTCTACCGACTGAGCTGAAGATCACGCCGTAAAAATACTTTTTTGACAGCTAAGATAACAGTTTCCCCACCTCCTACCTTTGGACTACAGTAAGGAAGGCTGAACACATCTGTCCATCTGACTCTGGATGAGAGAGCATTTCATCTACCTAGTAGTAAAACACAGTGTACAAAACTACTAACAACTAGATTCACAGCTACTGTATAAACACAAACACAGCTGGATGTCATTTACAAACTAATCTTTAGTTATGTGGAGTTTGTGTTATCTTTATCGAAGCATAAAGGAGATCAGCTTTCAACTGTAATTTACCTTTGAATAAAAAAAAGAAATATATGAAGAGCTCCGCTTCAGCTAACTTGCACGACAAACAAAAATAAAAACAAGAAGCTGTGGCCAAAATCAGCTGTCATGACAAACAAAAGCAGCTAGTGCCTCAAATGCAAATGAATGCACAGTTTCAACAGTGAATCTAGCCACAGAGTGACACCAGAGAAAAGTCCTGAGTCTCTGGAAGCAGAGAAAACGGCCGACTGACCTGCAGGCAGATCGCCAGGTTGACCCGGCAGCCGAAGGATGTGCTGACGGCTCGAGGGTGGAGTCCCAGATCCTTGAAGAGTTTGGAGAAGGACTGCGTCAGGGCCGTCCTGGGACGCTCCTCCGCTACAACCACACAGGTCCTCACACGAGACAAGTCCAACCCTCGAGACTGAAGAGGACAAGGAGGACGCAGAATGACAAGTTGTTGTCTGACATTTAGTATCTGTGATCCACTCCTTTTTATCTTCACATGCCACTTACAATTTTGTTTTAACGCCTCTTATTTCTTAAGCTGCAACTTTCAGGTTGTAGTGGGCTCAGTTTTAAAGCTAGAGTGAAGATACTGGCATCATATGAACCCAGAAAACTAAGTAATTCATTGGTACCAATCATGTCATACTAGTTTACCATGAAGGAGGAAATAACGCTCTAAACTTTGGCGTGGACAAACTGTTACGGCCACTTTCAAAGGGGTCCCTTGACCTCTGACCTCCAGATGTGTGATGTATGACTTGTTGTTGAGACCAGCGTCCCCCTTTACCTTCAGAGAGTCGGTCTGCAGGCCGAGGCCCTTCGTGCAGAGCTCCATGACGCTGTAGGAGCAGAAAGTGTCGCGGACTTTATACTGACTGACGGCCGACAGCCAGAGAGCCGGGTTCACCTCCAGCTCGGACGGAGGGATCAGGATGGACTGGTGACCTGAGTACACACTGCAGAAGAGAGAGAAACCGTAATTTTTCAACCATATGTTCCCACATTTTTGTGTCTGACTGACTAATAGCAACAACAATTTCTGAAACTGGTCCAGCATTGAGGGAGAGCTCTGTAGACGGCAGCTGCTACTGGGCTGCAATGTAATCCTATTGGTGTAAACTGGCACAGCCATTTACATCCACTAAAAGTGCTTGTTTTCGCCACGAGGCTCTGATTGTTATAATAAGTGTCTGACATCATGAAAAGAGTCTCGCTTCAGAAGAAGTGTGAAATCTGGCGAGGTGACGTGCTGCTGGAAGACAACGGTGGAAAACATCCACGGTGGAAATGTGAGAGTTTGTCGCGTTGGATTAGAGAAGCTTAGTGTTATCTTAAAGATTATCAATGTCATGGCTGAATGTTTAGATGACTTCCACAATGTGGATGAGCGCTTTGAATTCTGTGGCCGTCCGTATTTATTTGAGCCCGTATACGGATATAGAGATTTCACAATGAGGCTTGGACACAGTAGTAGTACTAGTAGTAGTAGTAGTAGTAGTAGTAGTAGTAGTAGCAGTAACAAGGTTCTTAAGATAAGATATTCCTTTATTAGTCCGACAGAAGATGTTTAAAATGTAAAAGCTAAATAATAATCTAAGCCCTGGGCCAGACCGGCAGCATGAGGAGAGCGTGGCAGCTACGTTACCTCATGGCTGCGTGATTCACACGTCCGTCCGTCGTTCACACCAGCTGCATTTCTGCTGCTATTCTTTCTACAAAGAGTTTGACTTTCATAATGGCCATTTCATGTCATTAATATTTATTTTAGACAGAGAAAGGTCAAAAAATGTGTTCTCATTTGTACATAATAGCAATAATCCACAAATCCTGTACTATATTCATTCATGGAGCCCTGCAAGTACCTGCATGTTGTACAACACTGTCCTGCACATATTTCAGAATAAAAGCCTTGTGTTAACAAATGAAGGAGTTCTGTCCACAGAAAAAGCAGGACGTGTTGATTTAAAAATAAATCTTGACTTTTTTTTCCATGTCATGACATTTTCTACAGATACAGACATCAAAGTGTAGCAGTGTTGCTGATATGATGTCAATAAACAGTCAAACAATCACTTTCACTGTCTGTTCTGCTGTGAAACACACGGCTTGCGTCACAAATAGGCGAAACTTCGAATTTCTAGAACAGATGCAGCTGAGCAGCTGCAAGGCACAAAATAGTGCAGTTAAAATAAATATAAACAGAAGTACATATAAACTAGTAATGTCAATGTAAATTTTGATCTTGTCAACAGCATTTTAAATGGAAAAATGTAATGTAAACAGGAGGAGTTCAGCAGTTTCATGACTCAAACAAACAAATCAGATCAAGAGAAAGTTAAGAAAAGTGTTTTATTACTCTGTAGGGTCCTCTCCATAATGTTGTCAGACACTCGCTGTATAACAATCTGAGCCTGTCAGTAGTAAAATAGTAAAAACAAGCACTTTTAGACCTGCTGTCACCCTTTTCCTGCATCGACCCTCCTTGACTAGAATGGGCATTTAAGTAACACTAAATTGTGCTTTTATATTTGGATTCACATTTGCGTTTGTTCGCCTGACCTGCAAAGGCACCAGAGGACGAAGCCCAGGCCGCAGTACGGGTCCAGGCAGATGGCGACCTCCCTGGACGGGTAAAGCTCACACTGCAGCTTGATGGAGCGGCAGAAGGCACTGGTGGCTGTGTGAGACATCTAAACAGCAGAAAACAATCAGTCGAGTGTGCATTAGATCCAAGATTCAGATTTTTCCTAAAAGCAAATAATGATTTTAGCTGACTAGCATCACAAAACAGGCGAGTATATTCTCATTGGTCTGTGTACGTCTGTGATCTTTCCTTTTTTAAGCAGAAATGAGAAACAGAAAATGTATCTTCAGCCTCACACACAAAGTAAAGTTTGGACTCAGGACCTCCTGTCCGACTGGAGCTAAAAACGATTCATTAACTGGAAATATGTCCACAGCGCATTGATTAGCATAACAAAACTCTGGGTGCAGCAGTGACCTGATGAATTGACCGCCTTGTTTTCCTCATCGTGTTTTGGCACCAGCGCTGCCTGTCGTAGTGTTAATACTCCAGCATTGACTGATTTGCTCATTAAGTACGGTGATTAAACATAATGGACAGGCAATTTAGCAGCACATGAGAAAATATGCTGGCATTGTTTCCTCCTGCCCTGCTTTTCCTCTTTGCTGATTAGTGTGTGTTTCTCAAAGCGTTCATTAATGAGGCTTTTGTGGGTTTTTATGTTGTGACTATGATGCTGAAATGACGAAGCAACAGATGTGAACATTGTCAGAAGAGTTGTCTGAGGGTACACAGAGTGAATCACTTTACAGTTGTCTGTTGAACAAAGATATAGCAGATCAAATCTTGTTCGGCGGTTCAAAAGGGTAAGACGTCAGGTTTCTAGTGTAGTATAAATGTTGCTGTGGGAGCAGGGCCTGAAATTAGCACCCGCCAAATGCGGGTAAATTGTTGGCAGTGGCGGATAAAATCGTCAGGACGTCCGCGACTTTGAAAGACAGGGATAACGTTAGTGATGGGAACAGAGAATCAGACGTTGCCCACTTTCTTGGCCTCCTTGTCTATTGATTCGTCTTATTGATGCTTTCTGACAGTTACGCATACACAGTGACGTACATGCAAGCTGTATCATCACCAGAGGCATGACAGAGGGGAAAAAAAAGCACTCAAAAGCATGCTGCTACTAAACCTAAAGGACGTATCCTATTTTTCCCTGATAATGCAACACTGTGAACAACAAATCTGTGTTAAAATCAACAGAAGGCGAGTTAGAAATGTTAGCTGTTAGCAGCCGGCGGGCAGCACAGTCCTGCTAAATAACAGAGCTAATAATGTTAACTGAGTTTCCACTGACTTATATTATGGGTTGTTCAAGCTCTGCTCAGTAAAATGACCACTGGGTGAAAGGTAAATTACAAGTTTTTCATGATGTGTTCAAATGTAATCTGGTAAAATTAAGTTTTGGGTGAGAGACCAGAATCAGTTGTTTGAAGGGGATGTTTTCACAGAAATATAGAGAGAGTTATGACCTGTCCTTAACACGAGCTCTAAGCAGCTTATAATACATCATTAAAACTATTAATTCCAAGTACACAAAGATGACTGATGGTAATAACAAAGTAAAGTACAGTACTGAGTGCAGGACCCTTCCTTCATTTAGCACAGAGATTTCAAAAGTGGCAGATAGAAAAACATACTTGGCTACCACAGTGAAACACGTTAAATTCAGACCCGGTGTGGGAGGTCAGGGTGATGACTTCATCTTAGATCTGGACATCAATAACTCATTTCTTAGGCGTCTAACGTCGGAGTGCTGCACCAACACTTAGTGTGTGTGTGTGTGTGTGTGTGTGTGTGTGTGTGTGTGTGTTTACCTTGACTCCAGCGAGCATGCCGGTGGTGGAGACACTGAAGTCCAGGTAGGCCAGGGTGTCAGGGTTGGTCGGTTTATACAGCAGAGGAGGTTTCTTCTTTGGCAAATCATCTAAAAAGAAAATCAACCCGCTGCTTCAATATACATGTACAGTACACAAACATCTCCGTTCCTTTAGTATTATTATTTTTTATGATTGATACTAATACATTTTTCAATATTTGTCTATTTTTTCTCATTGTTTTGGTATCTCTGCACTGATGTTTATTAGACAACAAGAGCTTCATCAGTTTAATCAGTTTCTTCACGTGGTAAACAAGTCGTCAACAACACTTTGTAGAGACATCACAACAACATTTCACAGTCTTCATAGTCAGTGGAGACGGACAGAGGGAAGCACAACACACCTGTTTATCAGATTAATAAGCTGAAGTATTTGAACATTTCATATACGGTATGTATGTGTATCTATTAGGGCTGTCAAAGTTAATGTGATAACGTGTCAAAAAATTTGTTTTAATGACACTAATTTCTTTAACACAGTAACACAACTTGTGATTATTAGGTTGTAGTGGCTCCATTTTAAAGCCAGAGTGAAGACACTGACATCATATGAAACTAGAAAACCTGATGAATGCATCGGTACCAACCAGATCAGACTAACTTGTCATGAAGGAGGTTAAGTAACGCTCCAAAATTGTGCGAAATTTTGGCGAGGAAAAACTGTCATGGTCATTTTCAAAGGTATCCCTTGACCTCTGACCTCCAGATGTGTGATTGTAAATGGGTTCTCTGGGTCCCCACCAGTCTCCTCTTTACAGACATGCCCACTTTATGATAGTCCCAGTCAGTCTGGATCAAGTCCTAGTCAAGTCAGCACTCTGACACACTGACAGCTGTTGTTGCCTGTTGGGCTGCAGTTTGCCATGTTCTGATTGGAGCAGATTGTTGATGCTAAAGTCAGAACCTGGGAGGGTTTCTGGACAATATCTGTCATTGATTTGTGTTAATTGATTTCCAGTTGTAAATATATACATACATTTGCATAAAGCAAGATATTTACCCACTCCCATGTTGATGAGAATATTAAATAATCCTTGAAAAATCTCCCTTTAAGGTACATTTTGAACAGATAAAAATGTGTGATTAATTTACGATAAACTATGGACAATCATGAGATCAATGTCAATAATATCTATTTTTGCGAGCTGGTGTGTGTGTACCTGTGTCCAGGACAGGAGGCCAGGTCCGGACGTCCACGGCGGCCGAGGCTTCCTTCGACCTCAGCAGCTTAGAGATGAGCTGTGTGGTCATCACGCACACAGACCGGCTCACCTGCACGACACAACACGGACAACTTCAAACCGGATAGAGTAAAAATGAAAAACACTGCAGCACCTTCTGTTATCCAAACAGCTTCACTTTAAATCACCCATTGAGACCAAACAGTTAAATTAACTGCTTGTGAGATTTATAGTGAAATAGCTGCAGCTCTGACCTCCTAAACTGCCTCCTGCCAGCTCCCTTAAAAGATGAACAAGGCTTGTCGTTATTCACAACTCACTTTCATTCACTCACTTATTTTTCCAGACTGCTGGCTAGTTTCCCAGTTACTACAAGCTGTCGAATCCTTTGCCCCTCCACTCCATCTTTCTTTGGTTTTCACTCCGTCTTTTTATTTTTATGAGTTGAACAGGAGCCACTTCTGTTTGTATTGTGAATTCATGGCTATAAGGCCGATTTGGGGATGCAGTGGTTAACACAAGCTTTCCAGCTCTCACAATACCTGCTTCAGACAGACGATGAGGATATTCTGGCCGAGGAAGATCACAAACCGTGAACTACACAAAACAACAGGGTGCTTGGACATGGAAACAATACTGACAGAAGAAGATGGAGATGGCTAGGACATGTATTAAGGAAACATCTGGTGACATGACAGATGTGGCGTTGCGTTAGACACCAGAAGAAAAACTCAAAAGAGGGAGGTCCAGAACAACCTGGAGGCCATTGAAGGAGAAATGAGGGCGAGAGGTTACAGCTAGAACAGCACTGAAAGCAAACAACAGATGAGTGGAGATCCTTAGTCCTTCACCTATGTGCCACCTGGAGCAACAAGGACTACGTAAAGTTAGCACTGTCACCTCACTGCAAGATGGTCACAGGTTTGAATCTGGGTCGATGCTCCTCTGTGTGGAGTTTGCATGTTCTCCCCATGTCAGCGTGGGTTTTCTCCGGGTTCTCCGACATGCAGTTTAGCTTAATTGATGACTAAGTTGCCCAAAGGTGTGAATGTGAGCGTGAATGGTTGTCTGTCTCTGTGTGCCCTGTGATGGACTAGCGACCTGTCCAGGCTGACCCCGCCTTCGCACCATGCCAGCTGGGATCAGCTCCAGCCCCCGGCTGAAGATGTATGTATGTATGGATGTATGTATGTATGTATGTATGGATGGATGGATGGATGGATGGATGGATGGATGGATGGATGGATGGATGGATGGATGGATGGAAGGCCAATTTGTATAAGAAGTCTCTACAAGGCAGAGTCATCTTCTGCTCTGAGATACTGACCGATGAATGCCACCTTATCGTGTCCCAAATATCCATCATTTACGACGTAAATGTGTCTTAGATGCACAGACAGAGACAATTAGACTAATAAATATGGACTAAGCTCATCGTTTTTGGTGCACAAGATAATTCCTTCAGTTGAACCTTGTTTTGTGGGGGGATCTGCATCCTATGTGTTCAACAGTTTTGTGTTTTAAATTAATTTCTGGCGTTTCCATTCAGTTTTCAAAACTTATTTTTGTTCTGCTCTGCTGTCAATTAGTGAGATGGTGTCTAATACGTTTCTGGATAATTCAGTTTAAAGACTTTTTTGAATGTTACTGAGAGAACACGAGACAACGCAGTCTTAGGAAGTCATCAATAATCTAGCAGATTAAGACATCAGAGTGTTTTTACCTCCACGATCATCTTGACGGTGGGCAGCGTGGTGGCGATGTTCTGCGGGTGAGGCGGTCGCACCGTGATCGGCACGCAGCCGGCGTAAAGGCAGCCGTAAAACGCCACGATGAGGTCGATGCCTAGACGAAGACGGAGGAGGAGGGAGAAAGGAAGAGGAAGGAAGGAGGATCAGGAAGAAGAGGGAGATGAAGATGGAGATGGTAAGGAATAAGAGAGGAATGGAAAAGTGGAGGGTGATGGACAAGAAGGAAGGAAGCGAGGAAAGAGTGTAATTGAAGAGGGAGGAGGGAGAAAGACAGAAGAGAGGGAGAAGGATCAGGAAGAAGAGAAAGATGTGGGTGGAGATGTTAAGGAAAGGGAGACAAATTGAGTGGAGGTGATGGACACGGAGGAAGGGAGTGAGGAAACAGCAGGATAGAAGAGGGAGGAGGATAGAGAGGGAAAGGGAGAAGAGGGAGGAGGCATAGGGGAAGAGAATAGAGAGGGAGGAGCAGGGAGGAGAGAAAGGAAGATGAAATAAAGGAGGAAAAGACAGAGGGGGTTAAGGAAGAAAGCAGGAGGGAGGGAAGATGAGAATGGAGGAAGAGGAAAAGTTAGGAGAGACAAATGCAAAAGAAAGGGAAGGAGGAGTGGAGATAATAATGAGACATGGGAGGATGAGGAGGAGAAGGTGGAAGAACGGTGAAAGACGGACAAACAGAGAAGGGCAAAGGAGAAAAGAAACCATTACTCTCTCTCTCTCTCTCTCTCTCTCTCTCTCTCTCTCTCTCTCTCTCTCTCTCTCTCTCTCTCTCTCTCTCTCTCTCTCTCTCTCTCTCTCTCTCTCTCTCTCTCTCTCTCTCTCCAGAGGCCGGGAGGTTAAGTATTGAGCGGCGGACTCTGGAGGCGTTTAATTGAATGCTGCTTTAAGACAATCTCCTTGTGTCGGGGAATTCGTCCTGCACGGCTGCGTCCGTCCTGCCTGACGGACGCGAGGCTCTGTGTCTCCGAGGGAAATTATAATTCTTTCATTTTCCCTGCTGGCGCTCTCTTCAGTCTGACTACCCGACTCAGCGGCTCTGAATGTCTTTGTCCTTCCTCGTCCTTCCTCGTTTCACAACATCTGTCCTTGTTTACAGCCGAGAATACTTGATAACACTGACTATTCTCCAAAAAAGGCTGCTATTATATAGAGATGCAGACTTCTCTTGTTTACAGTACATGTGGTACCATGCATGTCATGTAATCCCCTCATCGTTTCAATATTATGCATAGAAAATAAGGCTGTCGGGCGATCAAAATATTTAATCACGATTAATCACATGACTGTCCATAGTTAATCATGATTAATCGCAAATTAATCACACACTTTTTATCTGTTCAAAGGGAGATTTGTCAAGTATTTAATACTCTTATCAACATGGGACTGGACAAATATGCTGCTTTATGCAAATATATGTATATATTTATTATAAGATATCAATTAACAACACAAATTATGACAGACATTGTCCAGAAACCCTCACAGGTTCTGACTTTAGCATAAAAATATGCTCAAATCATGGTGCTTTTGGAAATGGTCATGCCATTTCCTCACCCAACTGTAGCATGTACATGCTACAATGACATTCCAGCATTATTTAAACTTCTTCGCTACAAGCTAGTATGACGTGGTTTGTACTAGTGGATTCACTGGGTTCTCTAGTTTCATATGATACCAGTGTCTTCACTCTGGCTTTAAAACTGAGCTGGCTACAACTTAAAAACCGCAAATTGTGTTAAAGTAATTAGTGGCAATAAAACAAATTTGCGTTAATGAGTTATCATGTTATCTCTGACAGTCTTAAAAGAAAATCACACATTTGCTCATTTATTCAACTGCACATTAAAATACACCTGTGGTGTGTAGGAAAATGAAATCATACAGAAGAAAGTAATAAGTTCCTTACAAAGATCTAGATAAAGTTTTTGTTTTTGCAAGTTTAATCCATTTACTACAAATCATATACTGGTTAAATAACTGTGGACCAATTTCCAAAGCATTGCATATCCTTTTTATTTGACTGTATTTTCATTTTTACCTTTATTTTTGTTGTTGTTTGGTGTATTATAATTGCATTTACATAAGTAATGGGTTACAAATGGGTGTCACAAAGGAAGTTGAATAACGCTCCAAACTTGCGTTAGATTTTGATGAGGAAAAACTGACATGGCCATTCTCTAAGGGATCCCTTGACCTCTGACCTCCAGATATGCAAGTCTTCATAGTTAGTGGAGACTGACAGAGGGAACGCACAACACACCTGTTTATCAGAATAACAACGGCAAAGTAGTTGTACATCTCACATACGTATGTGTATCTGTTAGGGCTGTCAAAGTTAATATGATAATAACGTGTTATTGCAAATTTGTTTTAATGACACTAATAACTTGTGGTTTTCAGGTTGTAGTGGCTCAATTTTCAAGCTAGAGTGAATGTACTGACATCATATGAAAAACTAGAAAAAATGATTAATCTATTGGTACCAACCAGATTCTAACTTGTTGTGAAAGAGGTTAAATAACGCTCCAAACTTACACTAAATCTTGGTGAAGAAAAATTGGCATGTCCATGTTCAAAGGGGTCTCTTGACCTCTGACCTCCAGATGTGTGGATGTAAATGGGTTCTCTGGGTCCCCACCAGTCTCCCCTTTACAGACATGCCCACTTTATGATAGTCCCAGTCAGTCTGGATCAAGTCCTAGTCAAGTCAGCACTCTGAAACACTGACAGCTGTTGTTGTCTGTTGGGCTGCAGCCACATTATGATTTCAGTATATTTTTTACGCTAAATGCAGAATAACAGACAATAATTGTCAATGTTGTTGAGTTGTTAATTGATTTACAATAATGGAAATAGATAAATATTGGAAAAGATAAAAGATGTGAATTAATTTATGACTACGATTAATCTGTAATGTAATGGCCTGACAGCCTTATTTCTTCTATAAACACAACTAACAAGCACCACTTTCTATTGCACAAGTCAAATGACCACAGCAAACACACTGAAACGGACACCAACATGCAAAACACCGGGCAAGGAGTGTGTGTGGTGGTGGTTTACCTGGAGGGTAGACCAGTGCGACGTGGTCTCCGTCCTGTAGGTGGCCCCGTTCAGCCAGCATGCCGGCGATCTTCTCTGCCCTCTTGTGCAGCTGAACACAAGTCAGAGAGCTGGCTATCGTTCCCTGGACGACACACGGAGAGAAAGGTGATTGACACATTCAATCAGCAGTGTGTATCAGCAGATGTCATGTCTCATTTTCCGTCGCAGCATCTCGGTGCTGAACAGCTGTAAACAAAACCACTGGATCATATTTCCATTATGCAAACTAACACAACCGTCATACAGAGCCAAATACTCAATCTCATCTACAAACTGCATCACAGCATCAACTATTCTTTTCGTTTATTCTGGGATGCTGTTCAGCAATCTTTCAACTGAACCAACAAATGAATAAATGTCATAAATCATCCTTTTGCTGCCATTCTTTACACACTACAGAAGAAAAACAAAAAAACCCACTGTAATATAAAGCAAATGTTGCAGCGTAAGAAAAGTTATCTGCCTTTTTTAAATTTTTGCCTTGTCCATAACTCATATTATAGTGCGATAAATATGGTAAAAAGTTTTCAGGTTTGATTAAAGTCCCCATGAAATGAAGAACACATTTTTTAATCTGGTGTCCAGGTGTTAATTGTTTACTTATCGCTTGTTATATTCCAAATATATGTTTAAAAAGAGTATTTTTACATCAAAATCCCTGTCTTTTAGGCCTGTCGCCTCACATCCAGAGGGTCGCAGGTTTGAATCCGACTTGGGGTCCTTCTGTGTGGGGTTTGCCTGTTGTCCCGGTGTTAGCGTGGGTTTTCTCCAGGTGCTCCAGTATCCTCCCACAGTCCAAAGACGTGCAGGTAAACTGATGACTCTAAATTGTCCCCTAGGTGTGAATGTGAGTGTGAATGGTTGTCTGTGTGTCAGCCCTGTGACAGTCTGGAAACCTGTCCAGGGTGAATCCCGTCCTCGTGTGTGTGTGTGTGTGTGTGTGTGTGTGTGTGTGTGTGTGGTGTGTGTGTGGTCTTACCCTGGAGTTGAGCAGTGTGTACAGGACGTGGTCTGGAGTGGTCTGGGCTCTCCACTGTAACACCTCTGACAGGAAGAGGAACTGAAAACACAAACACAGGAACAGTGAGACTGAGTGACGACGCACAAATACATACACAATTAATATACATATCCACGAATAAACACACATCCATCCCAAACACATGAATAAGTCAACATGGGGATTTAATGAGAACAACCTTTACTCACTTATTTATTTTTAAGTACTGGTTAAATTTATAATCCTGAGTTCTTCTACATTACGAGTCTTGTGAAACTGGAGGCTGGCTGCTTGTTAAACCTTTTAAAATGACCAGTGTGTAACAATTAGGGGGAACTATCAGCAGAAATGGGATATAATATCAATAAGTATGTTTTCTATAAGGATCGCTGACTTTTTGTTACCTTAGAATGAGCCGTTTGTCTACATGAGGAGCGGGAAAAGACCATAGATGCAAAGACAGAGCTGCTGCCGCCATTTTGAACTGAAAAGGCTTATTATTTTTAGATTTTACTGTTCAACACAGGCTACACAAGGATTTGACAACAGAACAGTAATAATTTTGCATTACTTCCAAACTAAAGGTCTCAATAATAAAATAAACCACAATATCAAATCACAACACTTGTAGAATTGCAATACATATCAAATCAGCACCAAAGTATCGTGATGTGTTGAATGTGGAGGAAGGTGAATCGTCCCAGCACTAGTGAATACTGATAAAGTGTGTTGGGGGTGAACTTAATTTGGAAAAGAGACCATGAGAGGAAGAGAAAAGTTAACATGAAAGAAAGTAAGAGAACGCAGTGAGCTAACAAGGCTTTCTGCTTTACGACAGCAGGGACAGAAAGATAGAGATGGGAGGAGCGAACACATCCAGAGCTTGTTTCTGGCCTCATGAATATTTCAAGATTTGCAGCCGAGTGGTGAATCGCAGGGATAGTAATTCATGTTAGGTTTTCGTTCTGCCAGAGAGTGTCGGTTTTAGTGTGTGTGTGTGTGTGTGTGTGTGTGTGTGTGTGCGTTGCCAGCCCGTTGCCATCGGTGATGAGGATTCAGCTGTCGAAGAGTCTTAACCCGGCCAACCACAAAGCAAATGGACCTCCACGCTGCCTCCGTCACGTCTGGGCGCGCTTGATTTCTACTGCAAATTTCACTAACTGGTCAAAAGGGAATTATTATGGGAGAGGGGCTCACATGTGAACCGTCACTCCTGCTGCTGAGGTTTGAATTAAGCAAGTGTGATGCTTTTTGTCACATTCATGCATTTGCAAAATGGTTTGATAACTTTGATTAAGGGCACTTTGGCAGTTAGTAACGACTGTCATCAGGTTCTTCTGCCACATGAACAGAACTGTGTTTACTGTGATGTTTAACATCTTTACTGATACATATTTGACAAATGACTCAAAATGTCTTCCAACTTTCAAGCAAAAAATTGCAACAAAAACATGAATGACAGGTTAAACAAAGTGATAAATATGAATAAAAAACAATAATTCAACATTAGAGACTTCATCCTTGTTAAACACCTTCAAAGAAAAGACTTACAGTTATATGTGTGAGTATTTAGACAATGTCTGATAATAACATAATACAAAAGGGGATCAACTAATAACTGTTCTCATGGGGTAGAACGAACAAACAAAAGTATTGAGGATTATAAAATGTATTATTTTTCTGCAGTATTGATTTTTGGGGCTAACTGATAATAGTTAGAAATTCAGGCTGTCAATTGATTAAAAGTATTTAACTGCAATTTGCCCCAAACTGCATGTGATTAAATATAAACAGAATCAAAACATAATGTAGGCATGTCTGTGAGGTCAAGGGACCCTTCTGAATATGACCTTGACAGTTTTTCCTCGCCAAAATTTAGAGCAAGTTTGGAGCATTATTTAACGTCCCTCACAGCAAGCTAGTATAACGTGGTTTCTGGAAATTAATGGCGTATTATCATGTTAACTTCGACAGCTGATCACCGGGTCCGTTTCTGGCTTGTTCAAACAGGTACATGTTCAATAAATCTGATAGACGAAGCCTCCGTTTCTCAGGTTATTAGGATACTTGAGAGACGCACCTTTCCTGTGACTGGGCGTGGTTTGGAAACCTAATTTTTAGGGCTGTAAAATAATTTAAAATATTTAAATTACATATTAATTTAATCTTAAATGTATATTAATTTATATCCATTTAATATTGAAATTGCAATGAATCACAACTGTCCAGAGTTAATTGCAAATTACTGGCACATTGTTTATCTGTTCAAAATGTACCTTAAAGGGAGAATTTAACACTTTTATCAACATAGGAGCAGACAAATATGCTGCCTTATGCAAATGCAGAACACTGGGGTTGCTGGTTTCCTGCTGCCTCGATCGGTTAGTTTGTTTGAGTTGGTTGGTGTTTTTAAAGGTTAGTTTGGATTCACCACCAAGTCACACAATAATAAAAAACTAACCAATCAACACAGTAACTCCTGTGTTCTGTGAGGTAATATGACTAAGGCTGTCGATCAATTAAAATATTTAATCATGATTAATGACACGTCTGTCCATAGTTAATCGTGACTGATTTTTTTATCTGTTCAAAATGAATCTTAAAGAGAGATTTATCAAGTATTTAATACTCTTAACAACATTGAAGCAGATAAAAATGCTGCTTCATGCAAAACCATGTATATACCGGTATTCATTATTGGAAATCAATTAACAACACAAAACAATGACAGATATTGTCCAGAAACCCTCACAGGTTCTGCATTTAGCTTAAAAAATATGTTCAGATCATAACATGGCAAACTGCAGCCCAACAGGCAGCAACAGTGTGTGCGATTAGTTTTTCTGGAGCGATATTGAACCTCCTTGGCGACGAGCTATGACCTGGTTGCCTGATATGAAGCTCCACAGAGCTGAGGGGGATACTAACTACTACTAACTACGAGGGACATGTTCACATTACACACAGCTATTTGGTCCACTGTTAACATAAAAATATTGATTAGAAATTTTTTATATGCTGAAGTCATATGGCATTTATATTTTTGTTAAGTATATGTCTCTGATTCACACTGTGAGGCGTTCACTGTACTGTGTTTTATACAGACTTGCTGCCCCAGTTATCACGATTGTTAATTTATGAGAGTCTGTCGTACAGGAAGCCTTTAAGTGGTGTATATAACCTCCTGTGTTCTCCTGTTGAAAACATCACTCGGCTCCTCATCGGTTAAAGTTTCCTGTTTCAATGTTTAAACTCGTGTAGTCGACTCAGAGTTTGGCTGATGAAACGCTCTCTCATCTACTAACCACCAGCTTCACGCTTCACAAATCTCTCGGGGGGTTAAAAGATTTAAAGACGGTTTTTCTCCCTCCGATGAAAACATCACTCAGCTGCTTGTCGGCTCGACTCTGAGCTTTCATAAACCTTTCATAACAGCAAACGAAAGTCTGCTTCCTTTCCAGTTTCCTGCCTCGTACATTAACGTCTACCGTTTGGTGAAGCCGTTTATCCAAAATGCCTCAAAGCGCAAATATGAACCCTGACAGTGTCTTAGTCTTCACCTAGCCACCGAGTCACAGCTGATCTCCTGACTGTAGGTCATGTGACGGAAACTCTTCCTGATAAAACATGACCATCGTTCATAACCTCTCACTAAACCATAATCATTTAAAAACTTTAATAACGGGCCATATTCAGAATGTTGCATACCCAAATACAAATATCAGCAGTGTAGTCTCTGAAAGTCAGCAAGATTTGTTATTTAAGTCACTGCAGCCTGAGACTCCATCTACACACCTGTCTATGTAGCATACTCGCTACATAGTACTCGTACAACTCGTATACTATACTTCAGATCTGATACACTATACTTCAGATCTGATACAGTAAACCAAACCAGATCCCTGTGCTTAACCTGTTCATATTTTTATGATCAGCACCTGATTTTGACATTGTAAATATTAGACATGCACCTTATAGTTATCTTAGTTTTTTTTAAATTTCCACTCTTCTGACTTTGTACTGCTGCACAAAGAATAAATTAAGTCTTAACTTACTTTATCATACTTTTACCAAAACACTTGCATGATGAAATTTAGTTGTTTGTTGGCTATTTAATTTTAATGCTTAAATAATGGCTACTGTTGTTTCTCAAGCTTGGAAAAATGTCATGATGGTTTATTTGTCTGGTATTATTTGTGATCTATACTGCTACTGTAGTTACTCCCTTATTTTTAAAATAATGGTGTTTTGTAAGTGTCTGCGCTGGGCATATTATTTATACATCACACAATAATAATAAAGTCTAATAAAAAAAATAAATCCAATGACAGCAAAAAAATAGACTGTATATGAAAACCAAAATTATTTTTCACTTTAAGTAAATATGAAGGATTGTGGGGTCCTGAGATACTTGTTGGTGTTTCAGACTCTTGTTTTTAACCGTGGAGGATCAGCTCTGGTTAGTGTTGGAAGAGAAGATGTGACCTCTGGTTAAACTACCAGAGCTCGACTGCCTGCAGATAAAACCCATGTTTTCTCTATGAGAGAGGACCGGCACGCTAAAGACCAACACAAAGGACCCCTGTCTGTGGTATCCAGGCCACAGATAGAAATCTGGTCTCATATAGTAGAGTTTTATCAGTTTGTGAGCGCTGGTGTTGAATTCTCATGTTAATACGCTGAAGTCTGCTGCTCAGTTGTATCTGATGTCCTTATCAGATGTTCACTGAAACCCAACATGTCGACCACCTGGCGCTAGAAGCACTTTACAATGCTTACATTTACATAAAGAAAGTGGTTAAATCAATGAATCAAGCTGACTGTGAATCTAGAAAACTGGCACTGGACCAAACAGCAAAGCACAGAGAAGATGACACATCTGGAACATCTACGAATGATGAACCTAAAATGTGTTTTTGATATTTCCAAGCAGCCGTCATGTTTCCAGGCTTCAAAAAGCAAAGACGACTTAGCCACGTGTGTTTGCTCCTTCTAACATTTTATCTGTTCTGACAACTGCAATTAAAATCCTAAAGATTCAAAATTAAAATATGTACATTTCAGCTTCTCTATGTCTTCTTTATTAATCCCCGGAGGGAAATTCGGTATCATGTATCGTATATCGTATTCGTTAAGTGTAGTAATGTTACTGATATGAGGTCAAGATACAGTCAGAAGATCACATTCACTGTCTGTGACATCTTCTACAGATGTCTAGACTTGTAAACTGTAGTTATGTTGCAGATATGTCAGTATAATGCATGTGGCTCGCGTCAAAAATAGGCGAGACCTCGAATCTCGAGAAGAGACGCAATGAGATGCACGTGTCATGCGAGCAGTGCGGCAGCTCTAACCTGTTAACATGGACGGCAACATGAAAAACAACAGGTACCGCAGCCGCCACGCGCTCTTCACGCACCTCGTCTGGCCCAGGCACCAGTCAGTTACACAAAAAATATGAGAACGTTGAAAAACACTGTAGTTACCCTTTAACGAAACAACGTTAAGCAAACTGTGACAGTTCCTGTGACTTAAACAACTACTGCTGAGGTGCTGAGCTGGTCTCAAAGGTTTAACAGAGTCAATGTGTAGCAGCACTGAGCTCAGTCATTCTTCCCAGGATCAATAAATGTTATCAGAAGAGCAATCTGAGAAGACGTTCAAAGTAAATCACATTTCACTCTATAAGATTTCACTGATGCATCACACACACGCACGCACGCACGCACGCACGCACACACACACACACACACACACACACACACACACACACACACACACACACACAATATTTCAATCAACACGGGAACTTAAAAAGAAAAAATCAGCACCCAGAGTTTGAAGAGGAGCTCATTCACACAGAGGGCTTGGTTTTCAGAGATGTTACACATGCAGTGATGAATGAATGAAGAAACTGACGAAGGGATGAATCAGTGAGCATGCTGATGAGAAGAAGCAGCAGCAGCCACAATAAGAGTAAGCAGAAAGTTCATCCTCTAAACCTGATCAGCAGAGGTGATTTCATTTTGAATGAAGCTTCCCCATCTGACCTTGTGAAAAATAACAACCTCTCAGACAAATTAAAACAAATTCACAATCATTCCCAAATCACTAACTCCACTTCATCTGTCGATTTAACTCCATTTCAACAAGAAAGAGCAACGATGTCGCTCTGCACCAACGATGCAGTCCACGTCTGAGCTAATCACCACCAATATCATCATCCTGTCTGGACTCTTAATTGTGGCACGAAGCCTCAGGACTATTAGTGTCATTATGATGTGGCAGAGCAGATTTAGGTGCAACACTGCCTACAAACTTTTTCCAATAGTCTGCTTTAGAAGTCAACAGCGTGGTGGCTAAAGCGTGCACATGCAACAGCACAGTTAAAGGGATTGTTTGGGTATTTTGAAGTGGGGTTGTATGAGGTACCTCTCCGTAATAAACCATCGTATGTTCAGATATCTACTGAGTGATGGAGAAATTCAAATATCTGTAGCTAGTTGACTGAAATGTGTGACTGAAACATTTCTGGCAACTGAGCAAAAGTCAACACAGCAAAGCCTCAGATTCATCACTGCAGACGTTTCCTTCACGTCCATCTTCAAGTTGACTTTATACATAACGATGAGAATGGCTGACCTTCTGTAAACATCTGAGAAACAAACCTCAGTATCTTTTAGCCTCTGATGAAAGTTTGTGAAATGACCCAATCACTGTCTACCCGTTACCTGTCTTTGTGGTAAACTAAGTTAAGCTAACCAGCTTTCCCAAAATGTTAAACAACCCCTTTAACTGTCAAATGAAGGCAAGAATACACCCGAAACCACTTTATAAATCAGTCTGACCTCTCTCTCCTTGTCTAACATGTTCGGGTCTTTTGAGGAGCCAGAAGTAGAAATGTGACGAAGCTTTGTGGAGTTTATTTGTCAAGATTTTTGAAAGAAGTTCGCCAACATCTGCTTGGTGGCGTCCAAACAAACCGGCAGACTTGCAGCATGTTGCGAGTCGGGCTGGTCACCGGCTGCTGCATCGCGGCCTCCCGGTGTGCTGCGGTGGAGGTGGTGGTTGTTATTATTTGGACCTGTCTCTTCTTATTAGAGTCTACATGGCGTGTGCCGATGCCGCCGCCGGCTGCCTGACGCTCTAACTGATGACATTTTCAGCACGAGAGAAGGGAGGAAAATCAGTTCTGTCAGTAACACACTGCCTGTTTCTCTCCATCACTGCTCTGCTCTCACGTTTTGTTGTTTCTCTACTTAAATTACCCTTTGTTGTTTTCTCTCTATTCTGCGTCTTCTCTTCATTTCCAAATCTCTCTCTTCATGTCGCTTTTGTCTTGCTCTTATGATCTCTATTTCTTATTTTGTCTTGTTCTCTGGCTCTCTGCTTTTGCGTCTTCTCTTCTCTCCTGTCTTAGACGTGAACAGAGGAGGCCAGTCTCCCAGGAAGAGCGCCTGGCTTTAAAGACTATTTTCATAGTGGCCAAACGGCCGTACTACAACTTTCGGGTCCGTCATGTGATGCCATTGGGCCCAAAAAGATTTTTTTTTCCCATAGACTTGGATTGGGAAAGAGATGTCTATAACTTGACGGATCATTTTATTTTTTTTTTTGAGGTAAATCAACTCCCAGTATGGACACTTGAATAATCTTTCCTCTGTTCATGTGAACCTGGAGCGAGAGCTGGGACGTGGAGTTAAAGGAAACACTACTGCGCCTCCTCTACAGGCCCAATGGATGAGGAAGATCGTCGGATGATCCGGGTACTTTATCACTCTGCAGTCGGGCCATTTTGGCTTCATGCTCCACTGAGCAGCTCTCATAGGAATGTCACCTCCAACCCCGTATCCCAATCCAGTTCACTTCATCCATTCGAGCAGTAATTGATCGTTGGTTGCAACTGATTGGTTCATTCTGGCAACAATTGAATCGAAGGCAACTGGACTTGGATTTGTCTCTGAAGACGTTTCACCCCTGACTAGTCCCCACTAGTCAGACTAGTGGGGACTAGTCAGACTGTAGCGTTCGAACTGATGAAGCCACTTGGATAAGACGCGAAACGTCTTCAGAGACAAATCTAAGTCCAGCTGCCTTCGATTCAATTGTTGCCAGAATGAATATCAGCTGGATGAATGAGAACATTCACAGACCTGATTGGTTCCTGATTTTCATGAAACAAGAAACAGTGGCGGCCTGCTCGTATACTTTCTGTTATTCCCTCAAAATAATCCACTAAAATCTACTTCTGAAAACATCTTAAGTGAAGAATAGATCATGCCACTGCTGAGTCTTGTTTCATCTTAGAAGTAAATCACCTTGTTTCACAACTTGGTCCAAGTTTCGTGATTGGGACGTGTTGTGCTGGACAGGCACATTTGAATAAGACTGTTCCCCACCTTTTTATTCTGAAAGTGCAATGGCCAAAGAGGAAAGTCCTAGAAAATCACTGAACCACCGTGCAGCCCCCCCAGCCAGGAAATGATTCAAACAAATGAGAGAAAATAATGAGTGTGATTCTATGGCCTCATAATCTGTATATACTCTGTGTGTGTGTGTGTGTGTGTGTGTGTGTGTGTGTGTGTGTGTGTGTGTGAGTGTGTGAGAGAGAGAGAGAGAGAGATGTTCATGATGATGATGATGATGATGATGATGATGAAGATGATGAAAACCAGCAGCCCCCCTCTCACACACACCTTCCTTGCCTGGTCATTGTCTTCGATCTGACCCAGATCCCTGCCGCTGGCCTGAGCAATCCTCTTCCCCGACACTAGATTCCCGACCATCACAGATGCAGGACCGATCTCTGAAGAAGATGCCGAAAAAGGAGGAAGAGGAGGACGACGTGAGAGGAAGGGGTGGACAGGAAAAAGAGTAGGGGAACCAGAGTATGTGATGTTAGAATAGATGGTATCTCCAAATTCACTTTTAAAAAGTTGTTTTTAGACTGCTTTAATTTTGAGTATGCATATGTATACTACTTTAATATTTTATTTGTTATTTCCCCAAGTTATATCAACAACTTAGTATTAGCTTTTCCCATCTTAGGCTACATCCACATTAATACATTTTCATTTCAAAACCCACACTTTTGCTACATTTATGCTTAGTGTCCACACTACACCGGACTTTTCAGGCCCCTAAACCGGAGACGTTTGAAAACGCTGCCGATCTCTCTGAGGTTGTGTTTTAGTCTGGACGGACAGAAACTGAGACCTTTGGAAATGATGACGCAGACGCCCATGTTCACTTCTTGATTGGGTTGACTGGGTCTGATTAGTCATGACATGTCCTTTCCTGATTCGTCACACATCAACGCATGAACAAAACAAATGTCTCAACGACCAGCAGTTAACTTCAACATGGATAATGAGTTACAAGTGTTGCTGACCTTGTTGTCAGTGCTGTAATGCTACTACTGCCTACATGTGCAGGAGGCAAGTTCGAGCGCTTTGCATTAATTCCTGTGTTCAGTACTGCTTTCTATTTGCACCAGCATGCGTGTGTCCAGTGTACGTGAATGGTCATGTGATATGCGTATTCGGGTATGGTGGTATGGATGGAGATTAATGCTGAAACGACCCTAAAATGCTCATCTGGATGGAGATCATTTCCTTATTTGTTATTTAGTTTTACATATTATCGTGAATGTAGCCTTACATTTATCTTTTGTACCGGTCTAGAGTTAGCAGTTACCCACATACCATCACACATTCCTTCACACTGTACCTGGTTGTTTCTGCCGCGGTTTGGGCAGGTTGGTGACGCAGGTGTGTGGACACATGAGCACGTTGCAGGGGTGCAGCGCCCCCTCCAGGAACAGCTGCTTGGTCTCTGACAGGTGGATGCCACCCAGGGGAGTCTTGGGCAAAGTGTTGGAGGGCACCAGAGCCAGGCAGTACACCCCCACCTGATGGATACCGTCTATCGCCTGGAAATTTGATATGGGTTTAAACCGGAGATTACACAGTAAATGATCACAGAGTAGAAGGTTGGGATTATTTAAGGTATAATGTGTAGCTTTTCTGCATTAACCCTTTCAAAACGGCCCGCAGGCAGCTGAGGGACATCGTTGTTTGTATGATCCTGTTTAAATCACTGAAAAATAAAAACCATAATAGCTGGAGCATTCATTCTGCAGCGGAAAGCTATGGCTTCTGTCTTTCATGTCATTATGTTGGACGTTTGTGATGATGTCACTACATTATGTGACGTTTATGGCTGTCAAAGCTGGTTGCAGAGGGCTCGGTTTTAAAGCTAGTACCGACCATGTCGTACTAGCTTGTTGTGAAGGAGGATAAATAACGCTCCAAACTTGCACTAAATTTGGCATGTTTTCAAAGGGGTCCCTTGACCTCTGACCTCCAGATATGTACATAAAAATGGGTTTGATGGGTACCCATGAGGCTCCCCTTTACAGACATGCCCACTTCATGATAATGACAAGCAGCTTTGAGGCTAAAACCATGCTGTTGACCAGCTATCTGCCCCTAAAGACCCCGATAGCCCCTAAAAAACAAGACAAAAACGGGTCTATGTGGGTCTCAGAAAGTTAACATCTGACACATGTCTTAGCTAAAACATAATATATATAAACGTAATAAAGAGGATTTATTTTCATATACTTTGGAACATTTTCTATCATCTACGTTCTATTTTTTAATATTTTGCCAAATAAGTGCTTTATGGCAGCCCTCGATCTAAAACAAAGAGCTGAATGGAAACTCAGCCAGGAAGTATCTGTGATAGTAAAGGAATGAAGAGATTTGGTTTTAATTGCAGCCGTAAAAATGCAGACAGCTTTTATAGTTTCACCGCAGTCTCCATTACAGCTTATAGAGATCTGGAGATTTTATCTGTTCATGCACCGTATGAATGTACAGCACGGTATCATATACTGTGTGTGGTGGAGCCAAAGAGACAGAAATGTGGTGTGAAAGAATGTGTGTGAGCTGTTTTGTCTGTTAGAGTCGGTCTGTTAAAATGTGCCCGTCTGGTGTGTTTCCTGAGTGCGACAGTTTTCCTGAGCTGGTTTGTGTTAAAGGATAAATCTGGTGTTATTCAATAGTTTTCCTTTTATCAACAAATCCCATGAAAAGACCAAAATATGTTAGTCCGTCTCTCAATACGTTCAAACTTCTGTACCCCGTCGGTGGCATCGAGCCCAGCGGTTCCTACTGAAGATGTAACTCTTAAATGAGAAGTTTATAGTTAACTCTCTAAACCAGCTGTTCACTGCAGTTTTTATCAAAACAGGAGGAAACTGCATTTGTTGGGGTCTAGTTTCAGTGGCGGATAAATCCACATGGTACTAGTACTCTCGTGATTATTTGTGGGAGGACGGTGTATGTGGGTTGAGTCAAAATAAACTACAGTGAGTGTTTTCATGGTAATGAAGGAACATGGGAGGCTCAGTGATGTGTTTTTAAATGGAGCTCTCAGGCACAGAGCAATCTCTCTCAATTAAATGTTCAAATCATAACATGGCAAACTGCAGCCCAACAGGCAACAGCAGCTGTCAGTGTGCTGACTTGACCAAAACTGCATGCGATTATCATAAAAGGAGTCATGTCTGTAAAGGGAAGACCGGTGGGTACCCATAAAACCCGTTTACATTCACATATCTGGAGGTCAGAGGTCAAGGGACCCCTTATCCTTGCCAAAATTCAGCTCAAGTTTGGACAGTTATTTAGCCTCCTTAGCAACACATTTCACTCTAGCTTTCACACTGAGTCCACTACAACCTACAAGTCACAAGTTACATTAATGCGTCAAAGAAATGTGTGGCATTTAAACTGGCTATTAGTACGTTAATTTTGACAGCCCCAGTTTTTATACATACATACAAATATCTGTGTATATGCAGTATATTGAACATATGTGTGCGTACCTGCAGAACTCGACTCATCCACTGGAAGCTGTCTTCCTCGGTGGAGTCGGGCCGCTGCTCCGCCACGACCACAATCCTCTCATCATGGAGGACTGTGATGGAGAACACTGCTATCCTGAAACACAAACACAGACCACCTCAGCAGAGATCACAGAGACAGTAACCACAGCCAGATAATCATCAGGGTCACAAAACTAATTCTAGTCGAGACAAACTGGGGAACAAGTGCCCCTCTTGGCTCCGCTGTCTCTCCAACAGTCACATACTGTATCTACACTGGTCTGACTAACCTTCTCGTAAGTCACTACAGTCATCACGACTTTAACAGAAAGAACAATAGTCAGTACTGACAAATATGTTCTCTTGACCAAAACGCTGCATCAGACTCTTACCTGCCCCTGTACACAAACTTCATGGGCTCCACAGCGAGCGCCGTGGCGACAATGTCGTCAGCGTTGTGCTGCCGCCCCCGACTACCATCAGACCGTCCATCTTCCCCGCCACAAAGATCAGACCTGCGGGTCCGATGAACCCCAGCAGGCCGGTCCTGGTGAAGGGAAACTCACTGATGGGAGCCCCGTTGTTGGTCACAGGGAAGACCTGGTCAGAGGGGGTGACAACGTTTTTAATCTAAACAGTAAAAACCAATCAATAGATTGATTAACAGAATCCTTCACACACTCACCTCGAAGGTGTTCTTGGTCATGCCGGTCAGACCGTAGTAGGAGGTTCCCGTGGCAACAGTACAAACGCACAACTCTCCAATCTCATCAGTTTTACAGAGCTGAGGAACTCCTTCAGGCTTCACCACGCACATCATTCCTACAGACAGCGACAGTGAAACGTTGTGTAGTTTTACTTTACTTTAAACATTAAACATCACAAAATGACCTTTTTCAAGTCAAATATATCGGTAAACATTTTAAGATCAGTGACACAGGTCATTAACTTAAGTAAAAGTATCAGTAACAAAGAGGAATACTTAGTGGTGGAAGAAGTACTCAGATCTCTACCTAACGTAAAAATACTAATACCACAGTGCAGAAATACTCTGTAACAAGTAAAAGTCCTGCATTCAAAATCTTTCTTCAGTAAAAGTACCAAACTTAATGTAAAATGGCCCATTTCAGAATGATAAATATGACATTATTGGATTATAATTATTGGCGCATTAATGTCTAGCTCATAAAGATGGAGTTACAGTAGTTTTACTTTCCTGCCAGGTACAATCTATAATAATTTATTCGTTGATTGCTGTTGAATAGTAGTTAGAATTTGTATTGATCTGAATCTATAAAAAGTGACTAGTAGGTAAAGCTGTCAGATACATGTAGTGCAGCAAAAATGATAATATTTGCCTCTGAAATATAGTGAAGTAGAAGCATGAAGTAGCAGGAAATAGAAATATTTAAGTACAAGTACCTCAAAACTGTACTCAAGAGCAGTACTTCAGTATATGTGCTTAGATAAACTGTACCACTGCTTACAAGTACTGCAATCATGTAATAAATGATACCAGTAAAATTATATTATTCATGGTTTCAGATCAGCTGAAACAAAAAAGATAAAAAGAAAAAGAAATCAGGACAGCAGAATTGAGGAAAGAAAGGAGAACAGAAAGATGAAGGAAAGACATGAACGTCTGGTACAGCTTGAGTAAATCCTTCAATCTTTTAGACCATGTTTTAAAGACCGATTCATCAACATTAGTCAACATTTTGAGTTTTTTGAGGATTTTTTTCCTGAGAGCTTTCACATTTATCTCATGTTGAATGTAAAAAGTAACTGCAGCAATCCAATAAATAGTAAAAAGTACAATATCTGCCTCTGAAAAGTCGAAACTCTCCCAAATACTCGAGCACCAGAGCCTCCACCAACACATACGTACAGAACTCGAGTATCAGGTCCATTTTCAGCACCTGCACCGTCTCTCTCACCTCCGGGCATGACAGAGCCGACGTCCTGCAGCGTGAGCACCGACAGCTTCTCCTCCGAGTCCACCCGGATCACGCCGTGACTCAGACCCTGCATGGACAGGACGCCGCGACCAGGGGGGGTGCTGCCCTCCTCCACGGGCCTGCGGGACGGGTGGAGACAGGCAGCCAATCAGACGCCATGGAGGGTGACAGAGCACTGTGTGCTCTTCAGTTTCTCTTTGTGATAACAATCTTTACATTCTTGGAAAGTGACACACTGACACATAGCTGGGACACTTTTTGTTTAAGTTCACACCAAAATCAAACACATATTTTTCCTCTTGTCTGTAGTGATATTTATCGATCTAGATTGTTTCGGTGAGAGATGCTGAGTCTTGGAGGTGTCAGCCATTGAAATGTCTGCCTTCTCTCCAGTATACTTAACTAGAGGTCACTGGGCTTGTGGTGCTCAAAGCACCAAAAGAAATCCATTTGAAAAAGTCAGCAGCGATGTCTCTTTCCAGAAATCAGAGCTCAGTTAGTCAAGAGAATCCACAGATCTTGTTGTGAGCAGATTTCATGTAGGAACTGTTTTCTTTCTTCTGAACTACACCCAAAAAGCGTAGCTTTGTTGCCGGGCGCTGATGTGATGGAACAACCTGTTGGCTTTATATAATTAATAAATGTTTTTTATTAAAACTGCTGCCGTGGTTCAGGCTTGAACAAACTATGCAGGTTCATACAGAGTCAAGTCTGATTTAATGGGCCAGATCCTAGTTCTAACGAGTAGATGCTCGTTTCCTTCTGTGCAGTGATAGTGATTGTAAATTTCCCCACTGTGGGACTAATAAAGGAATATCTTATCTTATCTTATCTTATACGGTCGGCAGGAGTAGAAAGAAACATGAATGTGCTTACAACAGTCTGTGGATTATCTCGAGTACCCCGGTGTGTCATCTAGAAACATCATATTGGAGGGAAGGCAGACATCTCTACGGCCGATATTTTCAACAAAATATATGGATTTTTGATTTTAGGGTAACTCTCTTTAAGCCATGCCATTTTTTTGTAAACTGGGGACATTATTGGAAAGTCAACATATTTTTTAGGCTTTTAGAGGACATATAAGTTCAAGGTTAGAATTAAACTGGGCTTAAAGTTAAAATTACGAGCTCGGGGCTGTAGGCTATACGTCAATGAGGGTCCCCACAAGTACTAGTAGTAGTACAGTTATGACATGTTTGTGTGTGTCCTGCTTTGAGATCTTTTTTATGAGTTTTCAGGCAGTTCTTCTGAAAATAAAGTGACTTCATTACTACAACACCCGCTGAGGCAAAGTGCTTTTTATTAGCCTGTGTGCGGCGTAAATGCACGAACGCACACACAGGCGTTTAACGGCATCGTAATTAAGAGCATGAAGCATAAATTACAGCCGACACATGAATGAAAGACGCCCTGGTTGGACTGTACTGTGGTTTGAACTACAGCGTGGATGATGAAAGAGGTGGCAACGCCGTAAGTTTCAAAAGCCATAAAACCGCAAATTCAGGAATTTTAATGAACTGAAATAATAACAGGATGCTAAAAATATCTACTTATACAATGAGGAGAGTAAATAACTACATGTATATATGAAGGTGAAACAGGAGACAAGGCCATAAAATAACGTGAATGCTTTTATATTTCATGATTTCTGTTTAAGAGGAGTATGATGACAATCTGATTAGCTTTTTTTAAAAAATAAGTACAGTTGGAATGTCACATTGACTTTCACTTATTTTTGTTTTACACACACACACACACACACACACACACACACACACACACACACACACACACACACACACACACACACACACACACACACACACACACACACACACACAGTAGCTGTGTGTATGTACCTCCTTAAAGCTACAGTCAGGGCTTCGGGGGAGCTGGCGCAGGGACATATGACCTCCGGCTTCAAACCTTTAGTCTGGAAGACGTTGAGGAAGGCGTCACAGGATGAGATTGACCCTGACGGACACAATTTAAAATGTCAGTTAGAGCAGAAGTCAAGATGGAGGCAGATCATTAAAGATGTTCTGGATGCTGGACATTTTGTTAGGTTTGCTGAATCTATAGAAAGTGGCCGGTGATCTGAGAGCAGGGAGGATGAGAGTAATCTGGCTTTATTTAGGCTTTAGCCTCAGTAGTGATGCCACCATACCTGCCATTAGATTTCCAAACCTCTTCTCAAAAATACTAAAAAAAAAAAAAGAGTTTCAGAGACTTTGTTTTATGCATTCTGGTGATTTTTCAAAATAAAAATAGGTACACTGCAATGGCATTTTTATGGTAAATAGACTTTTAATATTACTTTTAATTGTCAGGAAAGAGAACTGAATGATTTGGTGCTCTGGGGTGAATCATTAACTTCTTATTCATTCATTAGTTTTTGCTCCTGCTTGAGTATTTCTTTCCACATTACTCTCCATCTCTCACTCTGAAGGCTCGTTTACATACAACACATCAACGGCACCACTGCGCTCTGAAACCCATCATTTAATGGCTTGCGCTTTGCCACGACAGCTTTTCGCTGCATTGAGCCAAACTGTGGCCGCTGCGTGCTGCGATTTGTGCTAAGCGTTGTTCAAATCCCGTCGTGTCACGAGTATTTGGTGTCACTCTATTGTCATCTGGGTGGAAACAGGAGGGATTATACTGTACAGAGCCAGAAACAGGTTCAGATAACGAAGAGGGGAAAAGGGAGGAAAATTTGCCATAAATCAGGAGAAATATGGAAGAATGGTGACCCTGCGAGGACACCGGGGGAGGACAATGAAAAAGGAGATTCTCCTGGTAAAAACAGGAGAGTTGGCCAGTATGGATGTAGTAACTGTAGTAACTACTGAGCCCAAAGAAGTAGTTTCCACTGGGGACGGGAATGGACTCTTTCTCCCAGGGTTTCCACCTCGTGGCTCTTTACAAGTTTACTGTATCACTTCATTATGTTTTTTACATTAAAAAAACCTGATGTTTTGCTTAACAGAGGGTGAGGTATAATTACTTTTAATCTTATTGTACCTAGTATAATGACAATAAAGGCTTTCTATTCTAGTGAGGATATTCTCCTAAATTAAATTCAGATAAACTTCACCATCAAACAGCAACATTTTAGTATGATGCAAATACAAGTCAACATGTCAGACTGACATAAAACAGTGTTAACAGTAAATACGTTTCATTTGTAGTTCTGTAGTTGAACCACCATTATTATTAATACACATTATCCAATTTCATCATAATCCCATATGTGTCACTTGCTGGAAAAAAAAATACATAAATGCAGCATTACATAAATAAACAATAAAATATACAGAAGCAAATTTTCATAAATCAACACCTTTGAACTGGTCATTAAGTGGGGGTTTGGATATTTATGGTCCCCAGAGGATGTATGACTTTATGACCTTTAACGAAGCAACAGTCACAGTGTAGAGGGTGTGTTCTTACAGGGATTTGAACCGTCAGCCACCACCAGCATGCGCAGGGAGTTCAGGTTGACGTCTCGCTGCTCGCGGTGGGCCACCAGAGCCCAGTGCATATCCCGCGACTTCACACACGCCACCTTGGCTACACACAAAACACACAAAAACATCACACACACACAGCTATTACAAAAATACACTGTAATCCAACAGAGGACAGAGAGGAGTAAATTCAACTCTGAGCCTATTTCAAAGGCTCTAGTTGTTGGTGCCATTATGGATCACGTTGAAGGTTATATTTTACAGGGCTGAACAACGTTAAAAAAAATATATATATATATATAACTAATTTTGACAGATATTTAACTTGTTTTATGATTTGTGATATTAGAGGGAATGATCGTTTTTACATTATTCTCATTTTCATTGGAAAACACACTAAAATGATTATGGTGTGATGTTTGCGGTGATCTGTACCAAACAGAGAGCTCGAGCCGAGCTGGGCGTCTCATGCCGACGGTGTGGCAGCTCTAACCCGTTAATATGAACGGCGAAATGAAAAGCGCAGCCGGCACGCGCTCCTCAATAACACACCAGACGGTGTGGCCCACAGCGAACGCATGTTTTTGTGTCTCCTAACGGACCGGTGGGTGTGAACGAACCATTACTCATTAATGAGCGACGTCTGGACTCACACTCAGTGCAAAGCTGCTTTCTGAGTCATTCAGTCTGTTTTCCATCTAATAATAAGATAATATCTTAAATATCTTAAATTATTGTTTACGTATTATCTTAAATAAGTTTGACTATAATGACAATTTTATTGGTTTTGGCTAAACTAATGTTTTTTATTTGAAACACAGCTGGTCGTATGAAATGTACTATACATATAAAATTTGATTGACTGATTGAAATGTTCAGTATAATCTGATGACTGAATGGGACTAAAACTAAATAAAAAAATAGCTGAAAAAATGTATGTAATGACTTTTCTGTGACTAAAACTGAAACAAAACATTTGGAGTTGTCATCAACTAAAACTGGATTAAAAGGATAACAATGACTAAAATGTGATTAAAACTAATAAGCATCAAATTAAAACTAAAATAGCATAATATGTATTTTAAAATGTTATTTTGAAACATTTCTGTGATTTGGATAAAATTCTGATAACTTGTGCAGCACTAATATTTTATTATTATACTGAGAGGTGATTCTAATATTTTGTCCCCCCATTCTGTTGGTAGAAGAAAGCTAACAAAGCAATAATAAAATACGGCACTACAATCAAACACAACCAGCAGGTTTCCCCTCAAAATCAGACCTGCTGGATCCCAAAGTACAACGTCATGTTAAAAAGAGGCTGGGAGTCTGATTCGTCTCCAGCAGCTCAAGTGACATGTAAATGATTTTTTGATGGTAAACTGGGACATTTCCAGTATTGGAAATTGATTTGTTTACCTTTGTACTGGCAGACTTTTTGGATCCAGGACACAGGGTTGACCTTCATGAGGGCGTAGGGAATACTGATGACATGCATCATGTTCATTACACTCTGATGGAGACAAACAGGGACATTTCAGGAGAACTTGTTCTTGTAAAGTATGAATATGTATAATTTGTGGAAACATAGACAGAAAGCTGACATTTTTTCTTTAAATACTTAACTCTATGCTTACTATTTACTGCTCAGAAGTCACCAAATGATGAAATAAAATGGATTTTCTATCTCGTATTAAATGAAAAAAACATAATAGTTAATTGTGGCGATATAACTTTAATTCAGCAGGACAGTAAAGTGTGTTTTTCTTACAGTCAGGACGGCGTGCCACAGTCCCACATCCTTCTTGAAGTCTAATACATTCACTATGGTCTCAGCTGGAGGGAGGGAGGGAGGGAGGGAGGGAGGGAGGGAGAGAGAGAGAGAGAGAGAGAGAGAGAGAGAGAGAGAGAGAGAGAGACATTAACACCACATTCAGGCAGAAACAACAACATTACTGTGTCTGAGGTGAAAGGAGTTGAAGTGTAAATGTGTGTGTTACCTTCTGTGTACGAGCAGGACTGTGTGAGGGCCTGGCAGTGTGTGAGCATGGCTATCCTCATCACTGTCACACCGAGGACGCTGCCGTCCTTACAGGTCTTATACTGGACACAGAGACAGACAGCGTGTACTAAAGATGTGTACTTACAGTACTGTGCATCTGTGGCTCATTGACTTGTTTTTGTTTTGACAGATTATTTTGAGGTGCTTGTCATTTACTCTTTCCACTTTCTGCAGCTTCGTATTTCTACTCCACTACAATACAGAGGGAAATATAAAAATATTTTTTTAACTCTTCTACATTAAATTGAAATTACTAGTTACTTGGCAGATTAATAGCGCCACTGTTGATTTCACTGTAAGAAATATGGCCAGTGAGCCATGAAGATTTTCAAAATATATGTTATTTTCTGCATTTCCTTTGTTTTCCCTATTCTCAACTGTGATCCCAAAATCAAGGCACATAACGAACAGTGAATTTTGCGTGGCATTCATCCCCTAAACAAAAAGGGGATTACACCTATGACTATGGTAATGTCTTCGCTCTCAGTCAACTCTGCGCCTACAGGCAACACGCTGATTTGTGTATTCCACCATCTAATAGCGCAGCCATTACTGTGGTGGCAAGTCGTACAGGCTCTCTGCTAACAGTATCAACCGGTAACTTTCAGCCGAGCGCATCTGTTGTTACTCGTAGTAACTTAGGTAAATGGTCGGTAATGGTAATGGCTCTAGAAGAGACGCAGCTAACACACAGCCGAGCCGCATGTGAGACTCTGTCATGCGAGCGGTGTGGCAGCTTTAACCTGTTAACATGGACGCAGAATTGAAAAACAACAGTAACACAGCTGCCGGACGCTCCTCGCGCGCCTGGTCTGGTCCTGGCTTAGCGTTAGCTATGCTACCTAAGCAGTGTTAACCTGACGTTACCTGTTTCACCATGTTAGGCCAACGTTAGCTAAGCAGTGTTACATTACATTACATATAAAGTACAGGTAAATGTTTGGTACACTTGTACACTTCTTAGGTCAACTTGCATTCAAACGCATGCCACAGTAATGGCAGCTTGCTTACTTCTGGTACTTCCCCGGATTTGTGTAGACAAACATGAAGCCATCTTGTCTTAACATAACATAACATAATAATATGCTTTGAGGCCTGATGTTGACTGAAGAATCTGAAGTTTCTTTTTTCTTGAGTCTCAAAAAGCAAAATGATGAACGAGCGCTGCAGATTCGATGGTAATCAAAGAGATTCTTTGCTAAATAAGACCTCCTCCATCTGAAAAGTCTGGGACATATCTGACAAATGACTGCTGGAATGAAAACTATGCACATTACAGGCTGCTATTAAAGTTATGAATCATGCTGAGACATTAACAAAAAATGATAGTGTTATTGAAAAAAAAAAAAGAAATTTCTCTGGGCCACAGTAATTTCATCTGTCTCGGCTGTCTGGGACGAGGCCTCTGTTAAAAACAAAAGGTCGATCGTTTTTCAATCATCCCCCTACTTTCATCATTTCCAATCCCCGGTGCAATCAAGGAGACGTTTCACCTTGCAGCCGGTGAAACTGCTGCCAGCTGCTGAAAGGTAAATTCAAACCAATCAGACGACATGATACCACTGATCACCATCCAAACATCCACTCAGCTGTAGTGTGATTCTAATCCAAAAGACATGAAGCACCATTGATTTCCATTCATTAGATAGTAATGAGTGGGACTACATGAGTGGAAATGTTTTGGTGCTCCAGAGTAGACACACTTCACTCAGTGTTTGTGTCGGCGTCTTACCTCAATGTAGGCAGTGTCCTGGTTGGCGTCCTTGATGTGTGGGAACCAGTCTCGGGGAGGTTTGGAGAGGTGTTTGGACTCGGTGACGAACCACAGCACCTTGGGCCAGCCTGGACGCACAGAGACACAAAACAAACACCCTAATGTTTCCAGTGTCTGGGAACAACATTCATACGTTGATATTTCATTCCTGGTCTACCTGCTAAACCTCATTTAGACTGTAATGGGACTGGATTTGGATTTAGGATTCATTGTGTGATGATACTTAGTTTGCTTTCTTAGATCATAATTAGGGCTGTCATTATTCCAGATGAATTGCAAATTAATCACATTTTTTATCTGTTCAAAATGTACCTGAAAGTGAAATTTAAAGTGAGCCCAACAGGCAGCAACAGCTGTCAGTGTGTCAGAGCGCTGACTTGACTAGGACTTGATCCAGACTGACTGGGACTATTATAAAGTGGGCATGTCTGTAAAGGGGAGACTGGTGGGGACCCAGAGAACCCATTTACATTCACATATCTGGAGGTCAGAGGTCAAGGGACCCCTTTGAAAATGGACATGACAGTTTTTCCTCAACAAAACTTAGCTTAAGTTTGGAGGGTTATTTATCCTCCTTCCCAAAGGAAAGCTTCACAAAGCTAGTATAACATGGTTGGTACTGATGGATTCATTAGGTTTGTTAGTTTCATGATACCAGCATCTTCACTCTAGCTATAACATTGAGTCGCCACAACCTAAAAGTTGTGTTAATGCAGTAGAGAAATTAGTGGCATTAAAACAAATCTGCATTAATATGTTATTAACAATTATTCACCAAGTGGGTGAATACTTTTGCAAGGCACTGTAAGCTTAATGAAAGGTGCCATTATGTGCAGAGTAAACTCAAACTATACTGGATATTTCTTCACTTAATTTGAGGACAGTACTGGACATCCAGCACTTGATATCAGATTCCTGAATACATGCCATTCAAGCACTTGTCGAGCATCTGCAGGCTTTACTTCCTCCGTTATTAAGATTATTATTACTACGAGGATGTCAGTGAGTGTTTACAAGGCAGAACAAGAGTGACTGTATAATCCAGAGTATGTTAATGTCTGAATTAATGCTGCCCGGGCGATGAGACAGGAGAAACAATCAGCCATGTGAACAAGATGAGTTTAAAACCTGCTGATCAATAAGAGGAGCACTCCACCTTAATGACGCACGCATGCACGCACGCACGCATGCATGCACGCACGCATGCATGCACGCACGCACGCATGCACGCACGCACGCACGCATGCATGCACGCACGCACGCACGAATCCATACTGGGTGAGGAGCAGTAAATCTGGCGGCATCATGTTGCTATTTATACATCCATTACTGAAAAGCAAACAGTCGTTATTAATCACTCGGATTCTCTCTCTCTCTATCTACTCAGTGCTAATGTCTCTCTATCCTCAATTCATCATGTGTCTCTCTGTCTTCGTTCTTGTCGGCTGTTTCCCCAATCGATTTGCAATATCGCTTCACTGCCTCTCTCTCTCTTTCTATTTCTACTCTGTGTCATCCATCCATTACTCAGCCCCGCTGTCTGCTGCCATCCGTCCGTCCATTCATCCCCCTGTCAGACAGGAAGCTGGGCTCAAACAGCCACGGATACTCGGACCTCAGAGTGTGGGCAGTGTACTGTTTGTCACATGACTTTACTGTGTTATTGTGCTTATTACTGCCCTGTAACTGCATATATGGCCCATTTTTATTTAATGGTATCTAACTATATTCTAACACAGTGCAATGATCGCGTCTGTCCGGGTCAAATTGATCACTATAAGTGGATGATTATTGTAACAGAATTTTTGTTGCTGCACATCATTTCTCATGTAGATTACTGTCTATTTGACATTTGTGTATTTATTATATGAATAGAAAGTAATGAAATGCACCGCTTTGCTGTTTACTGACTCGCTGCCAGTTCATCTGCCTTTTCATTGCAGTTTTTGGCCAATCTGTGATGCGAGCGTGCATGGTGCCGGTCTACACTAGGGATGAACAATTAATTGCATTTGCGATAATACTGCAATATGATAAAGCACGATTTTTATAACCACAAAGGCTGTGATTACACTCTGGTCACGTGACATGCGAGAGTAGAGCAGTCAGAGGAAGCATCAACTTGGTGCTATGCTGTATCTTGAGCTGTTGTACAATGAACTCAGGCTCAACAGAACCTGACACTGAGGAAACTTTGGTGTCAAACAGGAACAGTACGTCAGTTGTGAGGAACAACACTGTTAACCTTAATCAGCACTTAAAAAAAACCACCACAAAGTCACGTACGATAGTTTCATGTCTAAAACAGCAACCACCAGCGTGTCAAGTCAGCCTAATACCACCCGACAGGCAGTACTGACCGAAATACTTGAAAGCGTAACTCCACATGAACGTACTTAAAAATGACCAATACCAATCAATACCAGAGTTCATAGTGAACGATACGATGCCCCTCAGTACGGTGACCAAGCTGGGGTTTACGGCTCAGATAGAAACACTGGATAAGCGGTAAAACATACCCTAACGCACACATTTTAGCCAGGTTGCCACACCGGAGCTACACAAGAAACAGAGAGTTTGTCTCTAATACAACTGACATGTGGTCCAGTTGTACATCGGAGCCCTATCAGAGTCTTATGGTGCATTTCATTAATGAAGACTTCACCTCAAAGTTAGCTGCCTTCACACTTACACTTCAGTTTGTGTGATTTGTTACTGACTTTCATAATAATGATTGTCAGTGCTTTGTTATGCTGTCATGATAATTATTACATGTTTACAAGGCTGGAAGTTCAACAAATCAGTCAATATACTACTGTGATTGAAGCATTTAAATAAAAACATGCCATTCAAATCAATTCATGCATCACCTAATTTCATCATATCATAGAGGCCTGGTCTACAAGAAAGAACAGTTTAAGTTTAATCTGTGTAATATTGTGCTGATCATACTATAGAATGAAGTATTGCTTGTGTTTGTTGAATATTACAGAAGATAACGAACTTTAACAAATAATCACACGTTATATCACATATTAGTTTAAAAATAATCTCAATTAGATTATTTTCCAAAATTGTTCAACCCTAGTCTGCACGTGTGCCACAGAGCCAGTTGAAGATTTCACTTTGGGGGCATCGCGTGACCAGGCGTTATCGAACCACTGGACGAGGGCGGCTCCAACCACCGGTGCTTTCCCTGTGTCCATTCCTTTTTTATTCAGACAAAACTCGGTAAAAACGGACTCTTTTCCAGTTATGATTTCAATGTCCGCGCAGCATCAGCCTCAGCTATCCAGCCAGAAAGCAGCTGGTCCATGAGGCAAAGTATAAAAAGACCCAAAATGAATATTGTCCGCAGACTACTTGATCACTATAAGCAATATATTTTAACAGCATTCGTATAGCTGGGATTCTGTCCCAATAGCTTTTCCAGGTGGTTGATCACTGTAACTGTGATCACTATGAGGTTTCCACTGTATTGTGTTGTTAAATGTTGGCCTGAAGCATTTCTTCACTTTATGTAAAGCTGTTGCTTCTGTGTTTGAAAGGTGCTATACAAATGAGCGCACCATCCCCAGGGCTCAAAGTTTTCTCATGATTTAAAAATGCTTACTTCCCAGATCTGCACCACTTTTTCAGAGAAACTGATGATTGTTTATACCATAATTTAACTTTGATATTAAAACACTGTTTTTCATGCACTAATCAGATGAGATTGTGGGTTGTTTTGTCATCTTTCAGACTAGAAGAAGAAGAAGAAGAAGATCAACCTTTTTTAGTCCCCCCGGGGGGAAATTCAACTTTTACACTCTGTTTGTTAACTTATACACGGTACGTGCAGACCCGAAACACACACATGCACTATGCATCAATGGAGAGATGTCAGAGTGTGGGGGGCGCCCCTGACAAGCGCCCCGAGCAGTTGGGGGTTTGGTGCCTTGCTCAGGGGCACCTCGGCAGTGCCCAATAGGTAAACTGGCACCTCTCCAGCTACCAGTTCACACTCAGTTCTTGGTCCATCGGGACTTGAACCGGTGACCCTCCGGTTCCCAAGCCAACTCCCTACAGACTGAGCTACCCCCAAAAAAACACCCACCCCCCCAGTAGTAATGAAAAAAAACACCCAAATGCACATTTAGGTGTTTATTTTACTACTTTCTGTTTACATCTGTAGATTTCTCCTAAATTCACCAAATCAGCATTAGAGCATTAGATAATGCCTCATTTGCTTATTTAAACACATTTCAGAAGACACATAATACAAAAAAGAAAAAATAATAATAATAAAAAAATAATCAACCGGGGAGTTTTCATGGTGATAGCTAGTGGTTAAATTTTCCCCTATTCTCCCACAGTCCTCTTAAACACAAAAGAGTATAAAATTATTCATAAAAACTGTGTTTTTTTTCAGCTCATTTTGTCACATTATTTTCAATACAGGTTAAATTATGTAGTACTACTTTTAAATTTGACAAATCTTCTTAAAACGTACTTAATTTTAGAGGTGGAAACAAAATCCCATCCCAACCATACAGAATTGCCTGATGGTGTGTTTCTAGCATATCCTCTTATCACTTTTAATAACTATCTGTGTATGTATGTTTGCATTATTTCATCTTTTGCTCTTGTTCTTTCTGCACTTGTTGAACCAGCTGTGCACATATTTTACTGCACATTTTAGAATGAAAATTAAAACAGAGAAAATGGCCGCAGCTGAAAAGCTGATCCAGTTATTTTACTGTTCGAGCAGCATTTTCAGGTTGGACTTACAGGAATACTTTACCCACGAAATGGTCATTTGTATATCAATAACTCGCCCTGTGTTACCTTCAATTTCAAAAAAAAAAAAAAAAAAAAAAAACCCAACAACAACAAAAAACAAAACAGTGTTTGTCTCGCCTCCACGAATCTTATTATTTAAAACACTCCCATAGTAACAGTTTCTCTCTTGCGAAGGAGTGCTACTCTGTCTGTATGTCTGTACGTCTGTACGAGTCTAAAATGATGTAAATAGTAAAGTTTTGTGATGACGCATGTGCCTGGGAAGTAGTGAGCATTCGACTGGATAAATGAGACTTGGATTATACTGTACGTGTTGCGTGAGAGCTTGTGAGCAGATGTTTTGATATAGTTCTGCTGTTGTTAAACCTGGACCACATTTACTTCAACTCAAAAGTATTTTTATTCTCCGTTCACAGTGGAGGCAAAAACGTTTTCTTCAAGAATTAAAAGTAACATGAGGTGAGTAACTGATATGCAAATGCTCACTTTGTGGGCAAAGTGTCCCTTTAAGTATTCAGCAGCTGCCTGATAATGATAGTAAGGTGTTTTTGTTTGTGTTTATGACTGTCTTCAGTACACTAACACACATCCACAAACATGCCGAAAAGGGTTTGCATGTTGTCTGATCGTGGCAAGAACTGCCACTAACACTGGAATCTTGATATTTGATATTTAGTGTAGTTTGTGAATGTTGCCACAAATACACTCCATACCACTGTGTGTACAGACCTTTGAACTGTGGGATTTCTCCAGTGGGACTCTTGGGTAACCCTTTATGGCAGGCGTCGCTGGTCAGAGCCACCGTCACTCCACAGCTCCCCAACAGAAACCCGATCTGCTGACTGCCGGCGTCCTGGACAGAGACAGAGACGTCAAATGTGATTAATCATCTTAACAGGATTCTGATCAATCGATAACTGCCTCTTGGTCCTGCTCAGCTCCTATACAGTTGAAAAGCTGGAGGCAGTTTAGGTATTCATCTTCTCACAGACAACGTTGGGTGACTGACAGTTGCAGCACAGACATGAAACTTTCCTGGTTGAATTCTCAGTACAACAAGCCTGTAGACATAAAAATGAAAGGAGAGAAGTCAACTCAGGGCTGCACACTGAATCTAATATCAATTGTGATCACAATTTTGGCTTCTCACAATTAACTGAACATGATCGACTGCGATATTGACGTTTTAACTGCGTGATCCGCTCATAGAAAACTCGGCTGCATATGAAATCAAGCGCTTCGAGATGTTCTGGCTCCACTTTTGGGAGCTGTCATGCTTCTGTCCGTGCATACCCTTCAGCAGCAGCCTGTGAAAAACTTTCCTGAATGTTGCAGCTGCAGTCCAGCGCAGGAGAGTGAAATACTGTTTATTATTTGTTTTGCCCCTCTGCTCTCTATTGTTAAATACAACGGAGAGTAGACAGGCAAAATAAAAAAGCTCAGAATTATTTTGCAAAGATTTGAAAATGACTAAGAAAGTAGCGCAACATGAAATGTGTAAGCAGTGTCCTACTGATTTCATTTAAGGTCGAGGGTTTTGGTACAATTTCATTGTACTTCTAGGAGATACACTATGAATAAGGACCAGTCTTACTTTGATGCAGCACAACATGAAAGTGAAAGCAGTGCTCTGTTTATTTAAACATGAAAGTCCAATCAAGATATTTTGTCTCTAAAAATCGATGACTAATGGTGCAGCCCTATGTCAATTACAGATCCAACCGTTAATTTAAGGATGAAACATCCTATCATTATGCCTAAAATTTCAGATGTATGCATCAGAGCCAGGAAATCTACGCTTCAATCAACGCTTTGTAAAAACCTCAGAAAATAATTTCAGTCGGTTCACTTTCACATCCTGGATCAAGCTGGGATGACGTCAGAAAATATGGCGCTGTGTTTTGTAGTGTACACTTACAACTTGCTCCCTGCTCCCCCTGACACCTAACATTGCACAATTTAACTTTAGCATCTGCACTACTGACTGTATATTTAGAGTGTTATTCTTTATCTCTTCTATATTTTTTATATTTAGTGTATAATAGACCCCCAGCTAATTGTTGGTCAGGTGTATTATATAGCGTTATACAGTGTTGTTATATTGTGTATTGTTGTGTATATTGTATTATATTATACCACATCTCTATATATCTATATCCACATATATTTTATTATATGTATCATACACACATATCATGTACACATACATATCATGTCATGTTATACAACATTACATTATATACTATATCATTATATCATATCATTTTATTGTATTATTATTATTTTATTATCTTATTATTATTAGTGTATAATGTTTACATTTCTTAGAATTAGATTAGTTTATAACAAGATTCTCTGTATATTGTGAATTTCCCCACTGTGGGACCAATAAAGGAATATCTTATCTTATCTTATCTTATATACTTCACACTTCGTACAGATGTGTATATTCTCTTTTTATGTGTACATAGATGTGTACATAGATGTTTATATTCTCTCATGTATATTGTGCTGATAACCTGCTGCTGTAACACCACAATTTCCCAACTTGGGATCAATAAAGTATCTATCTATCTATCTATCTAACTTCCGTTATGAGGAAAATCTGAAAGTGACCCATATACATTAAATAATGTAAACATTAGATTCCCTCTCTGGTATATGTCAAGTGAATTATATTTATATAGCCTAATCTCACAAATCAGTTGCCTCCGAGACGCAGATGACAAGATTACACACTAGTACAGATGAACACTTTACATGGTCGATATCCCAGCATGCTCTACTATTACATGCCTGTAATCTTAAACATCCATTGCAGTGATATTGTTTCTTTTTAACGCTGGTCAGTGTTTGGATGGCTTTCAAATCCCTTCTGCTGCAGCTCTACCAGTCAGTTAGAAATGAACCAAGAGGCAAAAAGGAAGTTACATTTCTGCTGGATTCATATTGTAAACACTGCCCACACTTTTATGCATAACCCATATTTAATAACTGCACCATTTGACCCTTTTAGACTAATCTGGCATATATTTCATCTGTTCTGCTCTTGTCAAACATCCATATTGGCTGTCCATGATGTCCTGCAGTACAGAAAGGTGAAAACATCATTTTAATCTATAATATATGAAATGATGAAAGTGTAATTCTTCTCTTTTTAGCTGGGATTTTGTGTAGAATTAATTAAAATGACTTCATGAAGCAGAGGTATGTGGAGTTTGCCTTTTTTTATTTAACTTTACAGCTCAAGTTTAGGGTTTGAGCAACAGCTGAACAGACGTTTTGATGACATTTGTTTTGATGGCTTTTCAATTATTAGCTTGAAGCAGGTTCCTCAAGATCTTATAGACATATTTAATGGCATAAGTCAGTACAGAAACCGCTAAAAGGTGACATTTTATCGACTAGTAGTCACAAATTTATACCTCGCACAACAAAGCAAGGAGATCCAGCCTTCACAAGCAGTCATAAAGTATGTTTTTCTAATGCTATAACAGCAGATTCTTCATGCAATGGCGTTTTGAGTTAACGAAAATAAACTAATGCTTTAGGCAGTCAGAAAAGTACACAATTTGACACAGTCTATTTAACTAGTCCCACACAGGTGATAATCAGACCGAGCACGTACCTGTTCCCCCCAACTTGCTGCTGCACCGCTGCTTCCTGTTTGTCAATTTGGTTAACGTTAGCTATTTTTAGCCCAATTTTATCGCGTTGTCCTGTTGCTATCATCTTTGGTAATCCTCTCAGAAAGACGCTAAGATCCTTAATGTCTGACCAGGGACTTATCCCCGCCGAATAGTTCACACGGGAAGTTAAAAAACAGCCAAGCATCTTCCTCAGGGTCTTCTCTAACAAGCTGTTAGCTAACGGTTAACAGCTTGCTAGCTAGCTAGCTAGCCATTTTGTTCCGCCAGACCTTAACACCACGTTAAATCTGCGGATTTTGAACAGATGTTTGGTTTATAACAGCATCCCTCAGCAGGCGGGCAACGAGGTGTTTCGTTAATATCCGTTTTCGCTTCATAAAGCAGACGTTCAAACGTGTGCTGTTGAAGATAACACGCGTGTTCACGGACCACAGTGGCCAGGTTAGAGTATTAAGGTCTGACAAGTACAAGAAATCAACGGCAGCAGTACGAAGCCAACAGCCAATCAGATTGGATATTACCGTTGGGCGCATGCGTACTGGTGTTTCTCACGCTCCGGGCACTTCCGCCCAAGACCGTATAATGTCAAGATGTGAACGCTAATCGTTAGTATGAATGCTGTTCAGCAGCGGTTTATAATGGGTGCTTGAACGTCTTTTGAATATTTTCTGAGCAAATTGTTAAAACGGCCACTATTGATCACAGGATGTCATGAGGGCTTCACCGTGTGTTACCATGACAACAATGTGATGACGTCATAAAGTGATTCTGGAAGTGGCTTTGATCCTAAATTTGGCTTTGAAGTGATCACTTAAATTGAGCAGAACTGCTAAACACTTTTACCATTCAGAACAGAGACAGAGAGAGACAGACAGACATTATTTGCAGCACAATGAGTTTTCAGTCATTGTTAGCACGCTCTATGAAGCATCTGTATAAAAAACTCAAGGAGACTGAGGACGCCTCCCTCCACAGAGAGGTGGCCAGCAGGGTCCTGGCAGAGCAAGACCAGCCCAGGAAGACCACTCAGCCGGAGGACATGGACAGGCACCTGAACAACAAGATCAACAAGGTCCTGGCAGACCAACAAGAGACCAGGATGCTCAGGATCGTTCAGCTGATGGGCATAGACGGGCTCCTGAAGGACGAGGTCAGCAGGGCCCTGGCAGACCAAGACCACATCAGTAAGGTCACTCAGCTGGAGGACATGGACAGGGGCCTGAAGAACAAGATCAACAAGAACCTGGCAGACCAAAAACTGACCAGGCTGATCAGGATTGTTCCGCTGAAGGACATAGACGGGCACCTGAAGGTTGAGGTCAAATGGGCCCTGGCAGACCAACAGAAGACCAGGGTGACCAGGACCTTTAAGCTGCAGTGCATGGACAGGTGCCTGAAATACACGGTCAGGAGGGCCCTGGCACGCTAAGAACAGACCAGGAAGACCAGGGTCCAACAGATGACGGCTGAGAATAAGCAGAACGACATCGGTGTGAAAATGAAGAAAGGAACGACAGGGTTCTTTTCCTCCTGGAGGACTGAGGATCTAAAGATCAAGATACAGGAGATGAAAAGCAGAGTGACGGAGTTGAAAAAGAAAGAGAAGAAGCAGGAGGTGAAGGAAGAATTCTCTTCTTCCTTCACCTCCCTCCACCTCCCCCTCACCTCCATCACCCTCCACATCTCCACCCTCCCTCCACCTCCCCCTCACCTCCATCACCCTCTACATCTCCACCTTCCCTCCTCATCTACCTAACAGGAAGGCTCACCTAAAGAAACAGATATCCGTTGCTCCGGTGTCGGGGCTCCAGTCTGTTTCTCCATGTTGGGTGGAGGTCGTTAACTTTCTGGGCAGTACAGTGGCTCAGTGACTACTGATTAGCACTGCAACCTCTCAGAGACACCTCCACCTGTCCAGCTGTGTGGAGGTTGGATATTCTCTCTGTGTCTGCGAGGGTTTTCTCCTGGTGTCAGGCTAACTGGACACTCTAATTTACCCTCAGATATATATATATATATATATTTTAATACATCAGGGAGTAATTTCGAGTACTGAAAAACTTCAATCGATCATATTTCAGTAAGGGGATTCTCCTGGTGTTCAGGTTTATCCCACTAAATGTATTTATTAACAGAAATTAAATGTGTAAAATAAAACTTATTAAAAATCAAATAAATTGTCAACTAAAATTTCACTGTGTCTGCTTCTCTCAATAAATGTATAAATAGTATAAATACAACTGTATGACATTATGGTGGCTATAAAGTAGAAGTACAGCTGTTCTCTGTTTAAGTGGTGATTTCAACAACGCTGAAGCTGATCAATAAAACGATCAATGCTACTGATGAAAGGTGCTCCAAATAATATTTTAGATGCTGGTTAACAAAATGAGCCGGTTCTGTAATAAACAATGATTCACATTGATTCAAGGTACCTGAGTACCTGAAACAATCCCTCATTCAATGACAGCTTCTCCAAACGTCACCACATTGCTGGATATTTTTAATGAAGCTGCTGAAATATGTCCCCAAAATGCCAAGAAACATGACTGACAGGACTTTGAGTGTCCAAGTACTGAAAGGCTGCGTACACTGTAATGATGAACGATTTAGAAAGGGTGTGATTGGACTCACTCCTTCTCTCTGCAGAGTTAAACCAGCTGAAATGACGACTCTGAGGAGCCAAAACCTGATCATTGCTGCTCACCGCTCTGATTTTGGCAAATCAGCTGCTTCCTTCTGTTGAGCACCAAAAAGGCTTGAACCCATGAAATTTACATGTTTCTGAAATTTTACTAACAAAAGTTATATTCTAACATTCAGGCCAGCATTATAGCGTAGCGTCAGATATTCAGCTTTCAGAGATTGCTTTTCTAGTTTGCTCCGTTGCAACATCAGCGCTAAGCAGCAGAGCTACGCTTCCGCCATCTTGGACTGAAAGCGACAACCGGACAGCAGTAAAACGCCCGTCGCTTCTCAGCTTCCAACACTGCCGGTTGTACATTCAAACTTCAAGGTGTTTCAGCAGTGCAGTGAAATGGATTTGAGCTTCAACATTTTTAGGCACATCATTTCACCTCTCTCCATTTTCAGCAATGCTTTGCAATTCATTTCAGCATTCGCACACATTTTCAGCAAGAAATGTATATTTGAGTTGATAATGTTTGTTTTAATTATATGAATTATATGATAATTATATGAATCTGCAAAGCAACTAAAGTTATTAAATATATAGTGGAGTATATAAAGTACAATATTTCCCTCTGACATGTAGTGGACTCATGTTTACATCATGTTCAAATCATGTTTACAAGCAGCTCTTCCAATATGAGCTGACAAAAACAACATTAGGTCTGTTTTTTGGAACAGGCTTTTGGTTGTTTTGGTTTGTTTTTTGAACGGTGCTTTTTGAAATCTCCAGATATCATTGTCGCATATTTTAGGAAGATTTCCATTGATCATCTAATCATTTTTTTCTGATATTTTACTAATATTTCTAATATTATGTTGGCTATTTTACACGTTGTTGTTGTTATCGTGACTATGGACAGCCTGTACCGTTCCAGCGCTTTGCATTGTGGGATACGGTAGACGAGGTAGGCCGGTCTGATGCAGACTGGAGATTTTTTCCAAATTGGTACGACATCCAGGTATTTTTGACAAACTGTAGGTTTTGTGCTTATGAGGATGTCATGACAACGATCTGAAGGCATCACTATGTGTTGCCATGACAACAATGTGATGACATCAGAAAGTGATGTTGGAAGTGGCTTTGATCCTAAATTTGGCTTTCAAGTGATCACTTTAATTGAACAGAACTGCTAAACACTTTAACATTCGCAATAGAAAGAGAGAGAGAGACGACATTATTTGCAGCACAATCAGTTTTCAGTCATTGTTACCACGCTCTATGAACCATCTGCATAAAAAACTCGAGGAGACTGAGGAAGCCTCCCTCCAAAGAGAGGTGGCCAGCAGGGTCCTGGCAGACCAAGACCGCATCAGGAAGGCCACTCAGCTGGAGGACATGGACAGGCGCCTGAAGACCAAGATCAACAAGGTCCTGGCAGACCAACAAAAAAATAGGAGGCTCAGGATCATTCAGCGGGAGGACATAGACGGGCTCCTGAAGGACAAGGTCAGCTGGGCCCTGGCAGACCGACAGAAGACCAGGATGGCCAGGATCTGGTGGCCGTGGCACATAGACACGTACATGCCCAACAGGGCCAAGAGGGTCCTGGCAGACCAACAAGAGACCAGGATGCTCAGGATCACTCAGCTGGAGGACATAAACGGGCTCCTGAAGGACAAGGTCAGCAGGGCCCTGGCAGACCAAGACCACATCAGGAAGGTCACTCAGCTGGAGGACATGGACAGGGGCCTGAAGAACAAGATCAACAAGATCCTGGCAGACCAACAAGAGACCAGGATGCTCAGGATGGTTCAGCTGGAGGACATAGACGGCCCCCTTAAGGACAAGGTCAGCAGGGCCCTGGCAGACCAAGACCACATCAGGAAGGTCACTCAGCTGGAGGACACGGACAGGGGCCTGAAGAACAAGATCAACAAGATCCTGGCAGACCAACAAGAGACCAGGATGCTCAGGATGGTTCAGCTGGAGGACATAGACGGGCTCCTGAAGGACAAGGTCAGCAGGGCCCTGGCAGACCAAGACCACATCAGGAAGGTCACTCAACTGGAGGACATGGACAGGGGCCTAAAGAACAAGATCAACAAGATCCTGGCAGACCAACAAGAGACCAGGATGCTCAGGATTGTTCAGCTGGAGGACATAGACGGGCTCCTGAAGGACAAGGTCAGCAGGGCCCAGGCAGACCATGACAACATCAGGAAGGTCACTCAGCTGGAGGACATGGACAGGGGCCTGAAGAACAAGATCAACAAGGTCCTGGCAGACCAACAAGAGACCAGGATGCTCAGGATGGTTCAGCTGGAGGACATAGACGGCCCCCTTAAGGACAAGGTCAGCAGGGCCCTGGCAGACCAAGACCACATCAGGAAGGTCACTCAGCTGGAGGACACGGACAGGGGCCTGAAGAACAAGATCAACAAGATCCTGGCAGACCAACAAGAGACCCGGATGCTCAGGATCGGTCAGCTGGAGGACATAGACGGGCTCTTGAAGGACAAGGTTAGCAGGGCCCTGGCAGACCAAGACCACATCAGGAAGGTCACTCAGCTGGAGGACATGGACAGGGGCCTAAAGAACAAGATCAACAAGATCCTGGCAGACCAACAAGAGACCAGGATGCTCAGGATCGTTCAGCTGGAGGACATGGACGGGCTCCTGAAGGACAAGGTCAGCAGGGCCCTGGCAGACCAACAAGAGACCAGGGTTACCAGGAGCTTCAAGCAGCTGTACATGGACAGGTACATGCCCAACCGGGCCAGGAGGGTCCTGGCAGACCAAAAAGAGGCCAGGATGCTCAGGATCATTCAGCTGGAGGACAGAGACGTCTTTTTCCTGAAGGACAATGTCAGAAGGGCCCTGGCACACCAACAGAGGACCTGGATGACCAGGAGCTTTAAGCAGTGGTGCGTGGACAGGTTCATGCTCAACAGGGCCAGGAGGGTCCTGGCAAACCAAAAACAGCCCAGGATGCTAAGGATCATTCAGCAGAGGGGCATAGACTGGCTCCTGAAGGACAAGGTCAGCAGGGCCCTGGCAGACCAACAAGAGACCAGGATGCTAAGGATCATTCAGCTGGAGGGCATAGACGGGCTCCTGAAGGACAAGGTCAGCAGGGCCCTGGCAGACCAACAAGAGACCAGGATGACCAGGATCCTTCAGCTGGAGTGCATGGACAGGTCCTGAAGAACAAGATCAGGAGGGTCCTGGCACACTAAGAACAGACCAGGAAGACCAGGGTCCAACAGATGACGGCTGAGAAGAAGCAGAACAACATCGGTGTGAAAATGAAGAAAGGAACGACAGAGTTCTTTTCCTCCTGGAGGACTGAGGATCTCAAGATCAAGATACAGGAGATGAAAAGCAGAGTGACGGAGTTGAAAAAGAAAGAGAAGAAGCAGGAGGTGAAGGAAGAATTCTCTTCTTCCTTCACCTCCTGACCTCCCCCTCACCTCCATCACCCTCTACATCTCCACCTTCCCTTCACCTCCCCTCACCTCCATCACCCTCTACATCTCCACCCTATATATATATATATATATATATATATATATATATATATATATATATATATATATATATATATATATATATATATATTTTAATACATCTGGGAGTAATTTCGAGTTCGATCAATCGATCATATTTCAGTAAGGGGATTCTCCTGGTGTTCAGGTTTATCCCACTAAATTTATTTATTAACAGAAATTAAATGTGTAAAATAAAACTTATTAAAAATCAAATAAATTGTCAACTAAAATTTCACTGTGTCTGCTTCTCTCAATAAATTTATAAATAGTATAAATACAACTGTATGACATTATGGTGGCTATAAAGTAGAAGTACAGCTGTTCTCTGTTTAAGTGGTGATTTCAACAACACTGAAGCTGATCAATAAAACGATCAATGCTACTGATGAAAGGTGCTCCAAATAATATTTTAGATGCTGGTTAACAAAATGAGCCGGTTCTGTAATAAACAATGATTCACTACGGTCACATTCTACTGAAATGGCCTGTGTTGAACAATAAAATATTAGAAACATAATAAGCCTTTTCAATCCAACGTGGCAGCAGAGGTTCATCTCTTTGCTTCTCTACTCTTTGTTGTGGCCTCTTAAACCAAGTAAAAAGAAAACGCCTGAACTTGTACAATGCTACATGACAGTTGCAACCGAATTTTTTTTTTTTTTTTAATATCATGCAGTAATCCTGAATTCTTTTAATTTTAAATTACTCAGTACCACTAAAAGTACACTGTTTTCAGTGTGGTTCAATTAATGATGGAAGAGGTATTCAGATAGCAATACCACAGTATAAAATAGTCTATTTCCAGTAATTAGTCGTATATAAGGAAAATTACATGTTTAAATTAGCAGTAAATATATTTAAGTACCAAAATTAAAAGTACTCATTTCAGAATAATATGCGCTTTATACTATCTATTACATCCATCCATCCATCCATCGTCAACCGCTTATCCCGTTAGGGGTCGTGGGGGGGCTGGAGCCGAACCCAGCTGGTAAAAGTGGAGCTCTTTTAATCCCTAATAAAACATCATTTATTAGTTGATTTCTATTTGGTATTAATGATCTGAATCTGTAAAATAACTAAAGCTGCCAGATAAATGTAGCGGAGTAAAATACAACCTTGGCTCCCAAAATGTAGTTGAGTACAAAGTACAAAGTAGCATGAAATGTAAATACTCAAGGGTACTCAAGTGTACCTCAAAATCCTACTTAAGTACAGTACTTAGTTACAGTCCACTACTGGGTTCCATGAGTTGCGCATATAAAAAGTGATTGACGAAAGTCAGACGGCGGCTGACGGTACCGCGGTTTGGCACTCCCTGATTCACAATACCGCAGTTTCACAAGCCTGTTGGAGGCGACGTAAAACGTGGAAGTCTCTCTCCAGAGCCAAAGTCTGGTTTGTCCGTTCTGGGCTACTGTAGAAACATGGCGGACACTGTGAAGAAGACCCACTCCCTACGTAGACATAAAAGGCTCATTCTAATGGTGCCTTCAAATGGGGTCGCGTTTACCTTGTTTACAGGTTGGGAAGTCGAGTACACGACGTGCGTGGCGCTCAAGTGGTTAAGTCATGAAGAACAACACTGCTAAGCAACGGCAATATTAACATCACTGTCCGAGTCTGGAAGCCACAGAGGCTAACAACTTAGCAAGCTAGCTAGTGGGTAAGACTCCTCAGACAGATTATTAAATTACCAAGAAAAACAATATATGACTAAATTACAATATACTGTACAATATTGATGCATTATGCACCGATAAATAAAAGATAAATAGATCCCCAGAAATGTTACACACTGTTCCTTTAAGTAAAGTATGTTTTATGTTATTTATTGTGTTTCTAAGTTTATAAATGTGTTTAATGACAATGACTCAAACAAACCTACACCAACAACAGCAGCAGCCCAGATGTTTCTTCAGAGACATTTGGCTCCGATTACGCCTCAGCAGAGCTCGGTGTCCTCTGTGCTGCACCGTGACTCACCACGGCGCCTCCTGGTGACTCACGTTTTCAATGCAATCCCCCTGGTGAAGAATTAGCCCCTTTGACTGGTGTGAATTAGCGCCGTTTGGCTCTGCTGTGCGGCCTCCTTTCAACTCACAAACGCCGTTTGACGTGAAGAAAAAGAAGAAAGTTTCTGGCCGCCTGAGGACCAACTGTTGACTCAAACAACTGAAAACAGACCCCATCCCGTCTTCTCTCTCTCTGGCTTATCAGCACCCGTTTGCAGATACATAATGTATAACTGTTTTTTTTCATTATTCCAATAAATAACATAATCTGAATTTCCTGCAAAAGCTATGCTCATGCAAATACAGTCCTAAGTAATCCTAAGTAAGCATATGTTTTAGGGTACAATGAAAACAGATCTGCAATAAATCCTGTCTTTGTAAAGGTAATAATGTTATTTTACACACATACAACTAACATAAAGTTCTGAACACCTGGTACAAATGTGTTTGTTTACTATATTTTCCTGTTATTATTCACCATCATTTTCTTTCCTGTTTGTCTGTCTTAGTCTCTGTTAATAAAGTCTGCATATGCAGAACTATTTGTGTTTGGAGACTTCTGTGAATATGAACTGCAAAGTAATTTACTTTACTTTTACTGAAGTGCATTATATTGATATTTAGTTTTTTGTCCAGCAGTAGCTCAGCCCGTAGGGACTGCTGGCTTGGGAACCGGACGGTCACCGGTTCAAGTCCCCATATGGTTTAAGTACTAGCTGCCGAGGTGCCCTTGAGCCCCACCTCCCGCTGTTTGTGCATGTATGTATGTATTCGGGTAAAAAATAACAGAGTAAAAAAAAAACTGAATTTTCCCTCAGGGGGATCGTGAACGTCCGTACTGTCCATTCTTCAGGACACATTTGACCCTAGACTGTTTACATAATTGACTAAAAGGCTGTCGTTATATTCTGATTAGTTCAGATCTACATGACACATCCGTTCAAACACTCGCTGACGCACAAATTATCCTTTGGACTAAATTCATGCAAACTCACCTTCCTGGTCAGCGGTACTTCTATTGGCACAGGGACGACTTCGGCCAGCAGGCAGCCGTAGAACGCCGTCATGAAGGCGGCGGGGTCATTGTTCGGGAAGACCAGCGCCACCTACAGGCAGGGGGAGGCAGGACAGACGAGTTAGCATTGTTACATAGGAAACAGTTGGCCATATCTCAGACTTTTAAGCCTGAAATTCTGTTTAAAATGTACGGATGGATGACGAGTGAAAGCAGCATCTGCATTTATCATCTTTCTACACTCATTTATTCAGATTTTTGATCTGTAAGCGACACAGATGCATGTTGTGTTGTACAAAATGAAAAGGCAAAATACTAAAAATCTGCCAAATAATCTAAAACCCCCCAAACCTAAATGAGCTGTGTGTGTGATGTTGAAGGATGATTACTGATCTGGACCGTCGCCAGCGGAGCAGCCGATGGATCTTATCAGAGGAGTAGAGCTTTCAGAGGGCATCTGGTCAATGTCTCTCACCTTCTGTCTCTAAATCCTTTCACCCATATCTTCCTTTTTCTACCTACAGTATCCCCTACAGCTGAACCTCCCTCTCCTATATTTCTCTCCAGTACCTCTCTCCTGGCTGAGCGTCTCTCTGTTTATCTCCCTTCTGTTTCAGCTCATTTCACTTCAGATTTACTGGCACACTGAGGTGACGTTTAACTGCCAAAAACTGTTATATAACAGCAGCAAATATGACAACAAACCTGTGGATGTAAAGAAAAGAAAATCTAAACAATGAACTGTGAACGGGGCAAAGTAAATATACTATAAGTCAATTTTTAAAAAGTGGGTGAAACGTTCAATAAACATCTATTTCTTTAACTGTTTTCTGCACACCTGAAGCAAAGAGTATAGCAGAAAAGACACAAAACTCTGGTGCTTTTTTGATGACAGCCACAAGATGCCGATGCAGTAGCGATGCCGCCATTTTGGACAGAAGTCGCCAATGAGTCCATGTCCATGGATGTATTAAGACATGGCTGTAAATCAGCAAATCATGCTTTTTAAGACGTATATCAACATTTAAATATTCCTCATTTAAATCACGATCATGAACTAACAGCTGAATCCAGAGCTACTTTCTCGCCGTAATGAACATCCATCAGACTCACGGGACCGCACCACCCTGCACGTTCATTTGACATATCTGGTTCTGTCAGCTTCCCTCTAGCTGTAATAATGGATATATTGACTGTAATTCATCACTTTTATTATCTTCTAATACACCCATGGGCTGTCTGCTGTCAGCCTGTACCATGGTGGATTTATTAATGTCTCTGTTCCCAAACAACCGGCTATCGGCCAATAGCTAGAAGTGCTAGTAGCGTGACATCAACAGGATTTAATGGAGTTGTTGTTATTTACTAACACGCAGAGTAAAAGCACAGGACACAACCTCCTCTACATCCATGGTCTGAGGTTTGGTGGACTCCATTTTGGGTCCTTGATGGAGGATTTATGCAATTTAATGCAAGAGAGCATTTCCTGCATCAGGTACAAGAATGCAGCATCTTCCATAGCCCAGACTCAGCTAATGCTGCGACATGCAACTAAAGTATACAGTATATATTATCTATACTGAGATAAACTAGCGGTCATAATGTTTTTGTTGACATTATCTTGAGCTGATTGAAAGCTATTGCTATTTTTTTGTTGAGAACAGTAACTTCATTTTCACCACAGACTCATTGTGTACATTTCACTACATGGTTGGTGAAGATCACATCTACGCCATGAAAGCTCATCTGAAACATATTTCCTGTGTATCTAGCTGCCATCTTTCACCCGGGACACGAACAAAACATCCAGCATGTCTCTACAACGTCACAGCGGAGCCTTTATCTCCTGCTCGGCCATGTTGGCTCCAGTTTGGCTCCAGTTGCATGTTGCGATGATAACAGTGAACCTCTGGCTAAAGTGCTGTTTAATAGCTTCCATATACAGTATATACAGTACCGGGCTGTGTGTGTGTGTGTGTGTGTGTGTGTGTGTGTGTGTGTGTGTGTGTGGAGAGGGGGGGCTATAAGCTAAGTGCACCTTAGCGAATGATAGCAGTGTAATGATGCTTTAACAGCACTACTGTTGACATGTGCAGGTCTCATTGGAGCCGTTCAGGTTTCATTTGTAGATGATCCCGCAGAGAGGAGGAGGGGAAGTTTCTCTCTGTTTAACAGTGTGTGTGCAGGTATGAAGCTGCACAGATTCAGATATCAGCATGATATGAAACTAGAAAACCTAACAAATCCAGCGGTACCAACCATGTCACGCTAGCTTGTCATGAAGGAGGATAAATAACGCTCCAAACCTTTGCAAGTGTTGTCGAGGAAAAACTGTCATGTCCATCTTCAAAGGGGTCCCTTGACCTCTGACCTCCAGATGTGTGAATGTAAATGGGTTCTCTGGGTCCCCACCAGTCTCCCCTTTACAGACATGCCCACTTTATGATAGTCCCAGTCAGTCTGGATCAAGTCCTAGTCAAGTCAGCACTCTGACACACTGACAGCTGTTGTTGCCTGTTGGGCTGCAGTTTGCCATGTTCTGATTGGAGCAGATTGTTGATGCTAAAGTCAGAACCTGGGAGGGTTTCTGGACAATATCTGTCATTGATTTGTGTTGTTAACTGATTTCCAGTAATAAATCCTGTATAGAATATAAAAATACTTGACTATTAAGCTTATTTAAGTATTAAATACTTGAGAAATCTCCCTTTAAAGTACATTTTAAACAGATACAAAATGTGTAATTAATTTGGGATTAATATTAATTAATTAATTAATTAATAAATTTGAATCAACTGACCGCCCTACTTTTTTGACACGGCTCTACAGTATGTATTTACCAAGACCATCAAATGACATTTAAAATGAGTCAACCCTTATCGGTTATCAGGGCCATTATCAGCAGTAGCTTCAGTAGTACACTATGAGATGTAGACATATTTGTCTCCACTTACGGTAGATTTTGAACAGATAAATTATGTGCGATTAATTTGTGATTAACCACGATTAACTATGGATCATCATGTGATTAATCACGATTAAATATTTTCATCGACTAACAGCCCTAACTCAAGTAAATTCAAACATGTCTTAGTCCTGAGTGTCAAATCACATAAAACAACACAACCTCTAATTCATAACAAAATAATATCATAATAAAATAATTTGTTTGAGTCATTACATCTCCTGAGCCCTCTAAACCCTGTCTCAGATAGATGTGAAACCCCCGACAGCAACACTGTAATTTCTCAGCATCTTATTATAACTTCAGGTAAAATGTGAAAAACAGCAGTTTGTAATTCACACTGAGCTGGAAGAAAAAGGAGTTGTACAGTGATTAAAACACACACCCTTCCGGCTGAGATACATTAAAATAAATACCCACACACACTGGCATCGAGCCAGTCTTGACTTAGTCTCCAGCCGAGAGGGAAACGGAGCTTAAAATAAAGATGAAAGAGGGCCGAGAAGAAGCAGAAAAGAGGCTCTGGGGGTGTCGCATGGCAGCAGACACATGTGGGACTATTACTGATGCTTTTCCACGTCAGTCCGATCGTGTGTTCATGTGTGGAGGCGTGTGGAGCGCTGCTTCAAGAGGCCCTGAGTGCGATGTGATGATTATACTGACAGGAAGGGAAGGAAGGACTACACATGCGTCCATTTTTAAAACACTGAGTAATGGTCATGTGTTGGGTCGCTTGTTTGGCCGGTGACCAAAAATCTTGAGAGCTGATGTCAGTTAACTGCCTGTTGTTTTTACCCCGGCTGCTCTGTTATGTTTAATTCTGAAGGAAACCAAAGAGACAAAAGAGGAAAAGTCTGAGTCTTGTTAAAGGGTCAGTTCACACAAATGACTAAAAAAGTGGCATCCAGTGGCTCTCACAGTCCATCCAGTGGCTCCCACAGTCCAAAGACATGCAGGTTAACTGATGACTCTAAATTGCCTGTGAATGTGAGTGTGAATGGTTCTGTCTCTGTTCCCTGTGATGTACCAGCGACCTGTCCAGGGTGAACCCCGCCTTCACCCAATGCAAGCTGGGATTGGCTCCAGCACCCCCCACAACCCCCAGCGGGATAAGCAGTTGAGGATGGATGGATGGATGGATGGATGTCAAGCTGTAGCAGTGCAGAGGCCTCGCAATGTTTTGTTGCCATGAAACGTGAGAGCTGAGTGCTAATTGATTCTGCACAGTTACGTTTCCTGTATAAACAGTAAACTAGGGAGGGACTTCTGAATACTGATTGCCGCTCACAGTAGACAGTAGTGCTTAATGTGCATTACAGAAGATACCAGCTCAACATGGAGGACAGCCTGCTGTCTGCTCTCAAGGACATCTCACCACCACCATCGCCAAAGCCGGCGCATTTTACCGACGAATCGGACGGGGATGAAACGGAGGAAGAGGGCGACCACAAAGAAGTCACATCTGAAGTGAGGTCACACATGTACACGCAGAGATCTGAAGCCGGCAGCGCTGCTGGTGAAGGAGAGACACGACGGAGATGAAGTGAACTGATATGAAGTCATCTGACTGTGTGAGGGTTCATAGTGTGTCATGTCCTGTTGTCTTCTGTCATGTACTGTTGTAGTGTTCAGTGTATCATTGCTGTTGTTGTCTGGCTGCTATGACGATTTAATTCCCTCCCTGGGGATTAATAAAGTCATCCATCTATCTATCCATCTATCTATCCCTCCCTCTACCGCTGCTCATCAGTACATCTGTTTGCTTTTGTTTTGTTGTTCGTTTACTCACCCGGTCTCCAGGTCTGACGAGTGGTTCCTGTTTGGTTCCCAGTTTGTGCAGCAGGTTGTAGGCCACCTTCACACTTCTGGACCACAGTTTCCCTAAAGGCAGATTACGAGAATTATTACCATGAAACTACAGAAAGCACGCCGGGAGGAGACAGGAAACCACAGTGATCTCTGTGGAGGGTCAGAAATAAGAGATCGGAGATCGACAGGACAGGAAACACGTCTCTGTTGGACTTTTTCTTCTGAGCGCATGGTGGAAGAACGGCTGACATCATGACTCTCCATATGCAAGACATTACTGCACTGACTTGACACTCAGCGTTAAAACACATTCCTTCACCTCGCGGGTAGGCGGGTATGGAGATGATCACACAGATTTCATAGTTCCAGCAGAAACCAAAGCTTGCTTCACGACTGCGGAGTAATTGGATCCACATACAGTGATACACTTTACACACAGAGACACGACCACAGCACATTAGAGGAAGTCGTGCAGGCCACATCAGCGATAAAGGCTTTTGGTATCTTGACGGATGTGTTTAGTTTTAATTCCAGTGCTCATGAAGTCTTTACTTTTTAAAAGAAACAACCTGAGAATTATTTTTCTGTTTGTCAAAAATGACTGCAGCTTTAAATATCACCTGTGTATATATATATATATATATATATATATATATATATATATATATATATATATATCTAATCTTTCCCATCAGTCTCATTGTACCCGCCAGGCGTAGTTGGCTCTGTTCATTATCTCACAACAATAAAATCAATTTCCGTCCTTTGCTGTTTCTTTTCAAATTCAGACTGGCAGACGCAGATATTATGCATGAGCGATCCAGTGTGAATTCTTCATTGTTTTTCACACTAAATGAGGTTTTCCTGATGTTTGTCAGAGCTAATGAATTGAAGAAAAGGAGAGCTTTGGGATCCCACGAGGAAAATAGAGAGTTAGGAGAGAAAAACAACACAAATGGCAAACAGCGGCAGAGCGGCAGTGACTCAGTTACACCAGGTGTGAATACAGTTTATGAAAAGAGACGAAGGGCAGAAAGGAGACGTAGCGTCATGTTGGCGCTACTTTTTCACCTGCAGATATAAAAAGGCGAGGTGTACTATTTGTGACAAGAAGGTGGCACACAGCAGCAACACAAGTAACCTCTTTAAATATCTAAAAACACCCTGAAAGTTACAAGAAGAAAGTAGAAAAAGAAGCAGACGGCCATACATCCAAGTCAGAGTTTTCAGAGAAGCCAAGCACATCCAGGTAAACGTAGAATCATTTATTTCTCTGTCTGTCCGGCTGTCTACCCTGAACATCTTTATCACAGTCTCATTTTAAAGTCGGTTGTTACCTGAGTTTCAAGTTCTTTGTAATCATACGTACGACAGATACAATGAAGGAGTCGCAGAACCCGCAGGACCCATTTTCATTCACATATCTGGAGGTCAGAGGTCAAGGGACCCCTTTGAATATGACCATGCCAGTTTTTACTTCCAAAATTTAGCATCATTTTGGAGCTTAATTAAAAAATATATATCTAAAAATATATCTTAAATATAAGATAGTTGATATCAATGGATTCCTTAGGTTTTCTAGTTTCATATGATACCACTATCTTCACTTTAGCTTAAACACTGAGCTGCTACAACCTCCGAAAATCGAGTAGCAGCAAGTCGCTAATTTAAAATCGATACGATATCCCAACACATAATATCCTGATACTCATGGTATCAATATGTTCTTACACCACGAGGTCACAGTTAGTAGGACAGTTATGTCCCCTTGATGAGTGTCAGCACAGTGTTATAAAAACAGGAAAAAAACTGATATCCATGGATTACATGCAGGTGTAGAAACTACTGAGTGAATTTTGGGATGAGGGTGCCTTCCTCAAGGGCACTTCAGCAGTGATAGTGGGCACCCTGGAGGTGACAACTAGCAACGGCCAACAATCAGAGGAGAGGATTCCTGCTGGCATGTTAGAAAACATCTCCCTGAAGCTGAACTGCACAAGAGTCGAAATGGGAGAGCTGCAGATGTAATCAGAGTGTTTCTGTGCAGAGCAGGGGTCTGGTTGTTTTTTAGGAGGACATTACATCCAGCAGCCTTTTATCCTCTAAAACCGAGGAGAGGGGGAAGGAAACTGCCCAATCATCTAGTTTAATTTAATTCAAGAGGGTGCTTTTGTTCTGAAATTAGATATTTGCCATTTGAGAGCAGCAGCTACGCTCAGAAAATGACTCCGAGAACAAAAAGTGACAGACAGAAGGTCACAGCCTGAGCCCTGGTTTGACAACGTTTAACGAGACAAGATTTCAGACATAGTGAGAAACCAGTTTCAACAGAATATACAACATTTTAACAAATGGGCTGTTTTAACCTTGCACATTACAATTTCAACATCAGAGCTGAACGGATGAGGAGATTAAATGTGATGATCCCCATCGTTGAAATGTGTATCTATAGATGCCGTGTAGGGTCAGAGCAGTCAAAACGGTGTCAGGATGGGACGTAAAGAAGACCACGTAGACTGCATTCACAAGAGGAGAATCAGGCCTGTTACATGGATAATGGTAAGTCTGAGGTTTGTGAAAGGTGAATACTTCTGTGTGGTGATTTTGAACTGTTTCAGTAAGATTCAGGCTCCTGGCATTCTACCTTCCAGCCGGCTGCCTCCTTATTTAGGTGTTTGTAGTGAAATGAGGAGGCATCGTATCACATAACTCCTCATTTCATCTTCAACAATCAGCTGTTCCTCATCTGTTACAGTTCAAACTGCACCTGTGGTTGTAATATAGCTGCGTATGTTACTACGGATTATTACTGTGTGTTGATGCTGTAAGCTAAATTAAAGCTAGGCTAGTATGGTGAGGCACAGAATTAAAGACCCAGGGCCCCTATAACACTCTATACCACTGTTTAAACTAGCTACCTGGGTCAGGTGCTACAATGTAAGTGAAGCCGATCCTGGAAAGTTTATGGAGGGACGTTTTAAAAGGTGGTGATGAAGTTCAAGTTTTAAAACAGGAGTTTACAGAAAACACTCCAAGCAAAAGTAGATGTCACACAAAGAAAAATCAAAGGAAGAGATCAAAACACAACACACAGCTTTAAAGGTTTCCTGCTGCCTTCAAATGGGGTCGTGTTTACTAGATGGGAAGTCGTGATCGCGATATGCGTTGCCTTAAAGTGGGTAAGTCGTGAAGAACACCGCTGCGAAGCAACGGCAATATTAACGTTACTGTCTGAGTCTAGAAGCCACAGACGCTAACAGCTTAGCAAGCTAGCTAGTGGGGAACATAACGCAGGATATGCAAAGACATAATGACAGAGGACAAAGAGGAGGTTGTTGAGAAAATCAATGGTTTCCTCTGACATATTAGAACATTACCAAGAAAAACAATATATGAGTTAAATAACAATATAATGTCCAATATTACCGTATTATGCACCGATAAATAAACTTCCATGGGCTCCACCATTTCTCACAGCGCCGACTAACACGTCACAAGTCGTCAACTCGGAGCTCTTGGAAACTGTCCACTGACGAGGTCGTGAATACGACATGAGGGGGGCGTTCACATGGACCCGACTTGTAAACATCACCTCATTTGAAGGCACCATATAAGTCAAAACGTCTCTATTGATAATGTGATTGGCCGATAAATAACATCAGCCGTGTTGTTTTTTACACTTGATCAAAGCTCCCAGGGGGCTCGATTGAAACTTCTCTAAGCAGTTTGACAATTATGTGAGGTTATCTGCAGTGCAGCTGCGTGGTGAGGGTTGAGTTTAAGGACAGCGGGAAAATTCAATATCATGAATTCTCTCTGTTCTCCAGTGGGGGGGGGGACGACTCGACAGGAAGAAAACAAAACAAGTTTGTCCTTGTCGGCCGACATCAAAGGGAGAGACACCACAGGAATGAAAGATAAAGATAAAGATGGAGATTTAGATTCAGTACCACACACACACACACACACACACACACACACACACACACACACACACACACACACAACGTCTCACCGTGTCGTCGTCTCTCTGGTGGCAGACTCCTGAATGCTGGCTGAAGACATTTCACAGTCTGGTGAGCGCATATCGCCTCATCATCACAAATCACACACGCATGCACGCGCACACACACACACACACACACACACACACACACACACACACACACACACACACACACACACACACACACACAGTCTGATGGTAAAGGAGGCCAGCACACGGGGAACCTCTCTGTGTTACTTTGGGACGGACCAGGTCATATATGGCCGTTACATGCATAGTGTCCTCTCAAATTAAACATCTGTTTTCACAGGAAGTTAATTTTAGGTAGGGTTACGAAACATTTGTGTTTGACTTCACTGACTAGCGACTCACATGACTGACGAGTCACTTGGTAAAATAAGTCAACATTACCTTTAGTTTCACATGGAACACAAGCAGCAGTCTGTTGGACCCAACCTCTCACTCCTGCATGAGACTAATGACTCATGTGACTAATGACACGTGACTCACAGGGCTGATGATACTAACAACTCACATGATTACTGACTCACGTGACTCACAGGACTGACAATACTAACGACTCATGAGACTCACAGGGCTGACGATACTAATAACTCACATGACGTGTGACACAAGTCATCAAGGACTGACGATACTAATGACTCGAGTGACTCACGACACACATGACTCACAGGACTGATGATACTAATGATTCCCGTGACTCACTGTCTCACTTGAGTCACGTCACTGATAATAATAACGACTCATGTGACTACTGACTCACATGTAACTGATGATGCTAACGACTCACGTGACTAACAACAGAAGTGACTCAAGGGGCTGACGGTTCTAATGACTCACGTGATTCATGGAACTAACGATACAGACGTGTCACATGACTAAAGACTAACATGTCAAAATAGTGTCAGTGTCACTTTTAGCTTCACACGGGACACGAACACTGGTGTCCTGCTTGAAAGTCTTGTCTTTTTCAGGTGATTATACAATAAAGAAAACATACTTATCGATATTATTTGCATTCATTTCTGTCAGTAGAGCCCCAAAATGTTACACACTGTTCCTTTAAGGCTGTGTGACGTCTACGTGTTGTCTCGGTGTCACTTCATTCTCTCCGCTGTGCAGTGACGACGTCCGTGTCTAAATTCATGAGGACCTGAGAGAAGCAGCTAAATCTCTTTACGCCCTCCGGACCCGAAGCCATTTCCTCTGCTGCTGTTTGGGGAGATGAATAACTCGGATCTGCAGCCTTCACTCGCTGAACCAAACAGTTTGCTCCAGTTTGAATGTGGAGTTAAAGTGTGGCGCTGAAGTGGCGGTTAGAGGACGTGATGTGACTGGCCGATGTCAGCGCTTCAGGCGAGGCGGCTGATGCGTGTTCTCATTACCTGCAGTGTGTTTGTCTTCTCACTTCTGACTGCTAAAAAAAGTCAGTTTATTTTCTTATAGATTCAACACTTTAGGTGGATTTATTCTTCTGTGTGAAGCAGTCGTAGTTGGCGTAGTTTATAGTTCAGTGTCAGTTTTCACCTGTTGATAGCACCACCACGACACTAGACGGATGTGTCTTTACTCATATAAATAACCAGAACTGTGTTCAGTGGTTCACTTGATTGTGGAGAACAGATGGTTTGTAGCGTGAATGGATTTTCCAGATCATCAAATCCGTCTGGTGTTACTGAAAAATAAAACATTACTGAGACTTTATTTTAACTCTACATTTAATTTCTGCAGTGGTGTCAGAAACTTGTTGTGCGGGGGTCCACTTGGTTCCTAATAAACCAGACCCGACCCCAGAGCCTGCGTCAGGCTGGGCTCAAATTAAAGCCAGACTAATCCGAGTCAGGTTGGGTCACGGGTCTCCCAAGGTGTGTCAGTATGTCTAATCCAAGAGGCCTGTTCATTACCTGTGAAGTTTCTGTTTTTCACAGTTAATGTTTGCATGTTGGGTTCAGGTTATAGGTCAAACTACGTGATTCTCTACTCGCAGACAGTTTTTGAAGCTCGCCGAAAAAAGTCCCAGATCAGAGGCAACACGGCGTTCGCTCCCCTGAGTGCCGACTGCTATCTAAGAGATTTAAGAGAGAGCAGCGATGACAGCAGCGACGACCTAAACCCAATGAGATCGCAACATACAGAGCGAGGGAAATATCAGGGGGAAGGAGTCGTAACTTCAGCGAGCACAACTGTTCTTTTGCTTCAGTGGCCTTTCGTTGCAAATCAGCGCACAAACAGCTTGGATCGGCAGCTTCTTGTAGTCATCCATAATTGGAGGAAAGAAGTCTTGTCTCGCATCTGTTCGTATGTTAATTCTTGTGTGTGTTTTGGTGTCTAAACGTAGTTTGAAAACCAGACAGACACGGAGTGAAATGTCTTGTGATGTGTGACCTTCCTGTCATCACTCGCATAAGATGCCCCATTATAAGACAGACAGTCATGTCATGTGATCAGTACAACAATCTGACGACTCTGAAAGTCATATAGTGCAACCTGATATCAGGCTAAAGTGTGTAATAGACCCGTCTGTCCACCAGAGGATAGTGTGTCTGCGTCACATTACTGCCTGTATTAACGTGCAGTACCAGCAGGGGGCAACAAAATCACCCATTTAGAGCATCAAAAACATCATTGATGACCTTAAAACTAAGTAAAACACGCTAAAAAAAGCAAGAACGCCGCTCTTTTTGCCTTGCACATTATTGTGTCATTCACACGCATTTTCGTGCGACTTGGCCGACTAGTGCAGAGGTGCCATATGTTTTCTACGAGCCCGTTGTGGACCAGGACCACACCAGCTCTTACGGTCTCCAAAGCCATGGCAGACCTGATCTGGAGGTACTGTTTTGAGGACGTGGATGCTCTGGCGTGGCCTGTTGTATAGCTTTGTTCAGTGGCTCCTCATGCAGAGGTTTTAGTTCAGCTTCAGTTCATTCTCGTAAAAAACAAGCAATTGAAGAAGAAGAAGAAGAAGATAGTCCTTTATTAGTCCCACGAGGGGAAATTCAATTTTTTCACTCTGTTGTTAACTTAATTGATGTTAATTGATGGCAACTGTGTCAAAATGCACTTTTTTATTTTGTAATTTTAGGATCCAAAATGAATCCAGAGATTGAACAAACTGCTCCAAATATGTGACTCAGGAGAAAAGCATCTGAAATCATAATCCATGCTCCCATATGGTCTAGCGGTTAGGATTCCTGGTTTTCACCCAGGCGGCCTGGGTTCGACTCCCGGTATGGGAACATACCTTTTTTTCTGAATTTCCCTCTGGGGATTAATAAAGATTCATCTTATCTTATTTTATGTTATTGGAGTCAAAGCCAGAAGGACCAAATCACAAAGAAATGACCACAAAAGTTTTCAAAATAACACAATGATGTACACAGACTGTCCTGTGAGTCACTCAGGATGTAGTCCTAAAAAATAGTTCATTTAAAGGCATATTCAGAGACTCTGGGCCTTTGGGATAAACAAAATGAAGCTTTCCCTCCTCCTGTACCGGAGCAGCTTTCTTCAAAGTGTCTTTTTTCACACTGATGTGCTTCGCGCTCTGCCTCGCTGCCATTAGTGGAATTATGTTCACACAGCGGGTGTTAAACATTGTTTGGTGCTTCAGTTAATCAGCTTGTGAGAGCCACCTTATGGGCTGAAAAACAGCAAGCAAGTCAGAGAAAAACAAAAACCAAAAGCTATTTTCAGTATTGACCAGAAGATGATTGATCTGAGGTCATGTGTGCTGTCAGACACGTATGTCTTCATTTCAAAGAACTTATTTTTCATGATGCATACAGTATATAATAATAATAATAATAATATAATAATCACAGATCTCAACGGCAGGCTTACCTTCATATGAGCTATAATATTTTGTTTTTGGAGCCGCAGTTCATTTAACAATTAGAAATCCAGGAACAACTCGATGCCATATTTCAGCACAAACTCTCTCACACACATCTGGCGCACAAATTATTGAAAACTGTCTGACAGCTGGCTTAAAACATCTGGTCACATCTGTAATTGTGTCTATTTATTTTATGATCACATAATTCCTAATTTCAATCAAAATTTAGGCTATTTTATTCAAACAAAGTTTAAACTCGTGTGACTGCCGGTGTTTACTGTAGGTATTTATCATCTGGGAAAGTTGGCGCCATTCTTTAGCGTGAAAAAAAAAGATTTTGAAGACACTCTTTGGATGATGTTTTACGAAAAGTTATTGCTCATTGCTGCTACAAATGTCTAACAACTTGTCAGTTTGCACTCGTTACATGCATACGGTACATAGAAAATAAACTTCCTTCTTCACAGGATACAGCTTGGTTAGGTTTAGGAAAAGCTCATAGTTTGGGTTAAGATAACTGCGGAAGTGGTGTTACTTAAGTTAGGTGACAAATAAATCAACGCTGACTTCTGGATTCACACGGTATATGAACGCCGGTCTGGGAAGCCTGGTATTATTTGACTCACCCATCCACCCGACCTCCTCCCTACACAGTGTTCACGTTTGTCATTTTGTGGGACAGACGTATACAAAGTACAGCGTGTTTTGTTTCGTAGCTCAGGCTGATCTCGTACGCTGTTCGTTGCTACGTATAAAAAGTAATGCGCTGTAACTCCTGCTTTCACACCAGAGTCTCCGAAAGTCTCCAGTAACACCAGAAAAAGTCACTAGATTCGTCGTATGTCACATTTTTGAAAAAGAGTTGCTAGAGTGGCTCTGAAAACTCACTAAATATAGCAACTAAGTTGCTAAGTTGGCAACACTGTGCTGCTGCTGGAAACCGCTGATATTGAGACGCTACAGTGGGCATGCCCCAGATTCGAGATGCATTGTGGGCCATGTAGTTTAAGGACACCATACTCCTGTAAAGTGGTATAGAATTGTATTATAAGCATAATTTATTCTTTGCAAGCCCTCGCGGGCCACATAAAATGAGGTGCCAGGCCTAATTTGGCCCACGGGCCTTGAGTTTGACACATGCGGTGTAGTGTGACAACATGCTTTGTGGTTCCTATCGGTTGCTCTAGGCAAGCAAATTAACAGACCCTTAAACTTATTTTCCTAGTTTTTAAAACTTTACAACAAGAGCCCAAGATCGCTTGGAGGAGAGCTGCTGTTAACGGGAGTGGCCGATGATAGTCTGGGGTTCCAGGCTCCTCGATGAGGTGATCCAAACAATTTTCAGCAATCCTATCTGAGTAATACCGGTAGGACTGAGAATCGGACCCTTTAAAGGGAGAGCTGGTTGGTATATCTCAACCGGGTTATATCGCAGATCTTACACTATCAAAGTATCCTGCTTTAAATCAAAATACTTCAACCCAGCCTCCTTCAGTACTACGTTCCAATCAGGGAGTTTACTGCAATGGTACGACTCACTTGTTTCACAAGAAAAGCCCAAAGCTATAGAATAAAAAATGAAAAAGCCTACACGACAACCGGGCTGAAAGGTGTTCCTCAACCATCCCATAAAAAGATCAACCCTCCTCCGTGTGGTTTCCCGAGCCGCTCAGAGTGAAGCCAGGTCTCAGCTTACCGTAGGTCAGCACGTAGAGCGGTTTGCCGTTGGTGTCCATGGTGGTGAGGCAGGGGGCCTTCGGGGAGATGGTGCCCCACCTCTGCAGGGCCGCCTCCAGAGACGGCGGCCAGTTGGTCACCACGCCCAGCTGCTCGCCCCGCATGGCCACCATCTGGGCCCCCTCTGCCTTGGGCTGGTTGGGGTCTGGCTGCTGGACTGGAGGAGGATAACAGCAGAGACGGAAATATAACATATATATATATATATATATATATATATATATATATATATATATATATATAACACACAGCATGTTGATCAAATCCAAGTTTACTGCAGTATACTTAATCATGAGTCAAACTCTTCTTGTGTGATTTATAAAAAATACTGCTGTGTTTTTATTATTGCTGTCTCACACAGAATGCTCATTAGAAGGAATGAAGCTTTCAATCAATCAACATACCGGGTTGATAACAAGCTCAGTCTGTCCAACATTTACTATTCATGCTTAAATTATGAATCATCCTCTGGCTCTGCAGCTTTTGATGCTGGGAATAAAATGAGCGATGCATCAGTTGGTTTCTGTCTTTGTCACAGCAGATATTAGAGAATAAAGGCTCAACCACAGTGTGCGTAAAGATGGACGACGTGGCTCTACTTCCTCCCACTGTGCAGACGTGAAGCCAAAATATCACCATACCTCGGGATCCCCCAGTCAGAGCTGGTTAATGTGGCCCAGGAAAGGGAAGTTTGGGGTCCCCTGCTGGAGCTGTTGCCCCGGCGACCCGACCCGGATAAGAGGTTGATGATTAGTGAGTGAGAGTGAAGCTTTTACCTTCCAGAAGCTCCTCAAAGTCATCGACAAAAAACTCTCTCAGCGGCGGCCGTTTGGGTCTCTTCAGCGTGTTGACGAGTTGCTGAATTTTGGCTGAAACTCTGCTGCTGACAGGAACGCCTGCGGAGGACGAACACACACACACACACACACACACACACACACACACACACACACATTAACGTACGTCCTCGACTAAACTAGCTGTGCTCCCACAGGTGTTAAAGTAGTCGTCTCACCGAGCGCCTTCATCTCTGGTAAAATATCCACAACTATATTAAAGTGACATGTTTTTACTTGAGTGAGCGATCAGCGGAGCTCGCCGCTGATCATGACACTGCGATGGCAGAGATGAAAACGCCATGCGAGTTGAGGTGCAAATCCCTCTTTCATTAAGGCTGATTTTACACCAAACTGTGACTGTGAGAGAGGAGCTTTAACATCTTTAAAACATGTATATTTTTGTTTAAAATACCTAACATAACTCCCCAAAATGAATCAGGACTTGCTTGTAAACCATAAGGCCTATATGCATATATCTGGTCTCCTTTGAAAGGGAAGAAGCTACATTACCATGGAGCGGTTGAAGATGGACTGATGGATATCGCTCCACCTCTAAAATTCAGAACAAATTTCAATATCTAACAATGTCGTTGGGAGTTTTTGCAAAGGCATTTGGAGTCAGACGGAGCAGAAATCTGAAGGTGAATGGCATAAAAATTCAATGACAGTTCATAAAATGTGAAAAGTTGTTAGTCAAAAAGCAAGACACTAGGTGCTGGACTGACGATAACAGGGCTGTCTCTAATATCTTCCCAATTATTAGTCGTCGAACACTCATACGATTTTGTTGACTAATCAATTAGTTGATTTCATCTGCAGTTCTGTGTTTCTCCACAAAGGATCACACAAAAGCACCACTTAAAATCTGAAAAAATACATTTTACAAACAAGAACTGAGTGTGAATTTGATTTTGTGTTGTTTTATAGGCCAGTAACAGCAGTGAAACGCCTCCAAACAAAGGGGCAAAACTAATTCTTCCCACACAGCGAATAAAAGGTTAAATCCTTAAAAATGTAAAAGCCCAAATCTCTGAAAACAAAAAGGACAAGAGTCATTGTGAGCACACATAATACAAAGATGATAAAATCTCTCTTTCAGCCAAACATCCCGATAAGCTCCCATCTGTAAACTCTGGCACCAGATCCGTCAAGCTGCTCCGCTGTGAGCTGAGCTCAACATCTCCGTCCACTTCGGCAGCGATCACAGTGTACGGTGAACATCTCCGAACATCTACTGCTGCTTCACGTCCCTCCAGAGACGGAGATATGAAACTATGAACCAGCAAACTGACGTCCTCAGCCAACTCAGAAACATCGACACTGAACGATCACAAACCAGTCCAGACAAGGGTTGGTGGCACATTTTGGATGCTTTGATTTGCCGTAAGCTTTTTTATCAATCATTTCATATGTGGATGCAATATAATGTTCATCACAAGAGATTTTAAATAAAATATAAGACATGGAAATAACAAAAAAAAGCTGAAAAATATAAGACATGACAAATAAAACAGTACATATACAAAAAGTATCTGGATCAGTGAATCTGTGGCTAAACTGTTCAACAACTAGTCAGTGGTCATGTCTATAATGTTAAATCCAGTAGTGCTTTTTCCATGCTTCCCATTCGTTGTCTATGCAAGGAGCCGTGCAATGCATTCTGGGAGCGTGGCGGCGTCTTTATTTGCGTAAAGTTGAGGTCTCAGCAACTTTATGCAAATCAGGGGGTGTCCGGCACGACTCATCACCTCTGGAAACTCCTGAGAAACTTTTAAAAGAAACGTCGATCCTGTCATAACCCAAAGAACTAGATCGCGGCTACAAGCAGCCGAAATGGGTTTTCTCAGGAGGGAGGCTGGCGTCTCCCTTAGAGACAAGGTGAGAGGCTCAGCCATCCGTGAGGGACTCGGAGTAGAGCTGCAGCTGCTTTGAAAGGGCATCTGGTAAGGATGCCCCCTGGGCGCCTCCCTAGGGAGGTGTTCCTGGCAGGACTAGCTGGCAGGAGGCCCAGAGGAAGACCCAGATCTCCACACTGGCCTGGGAACGCCTCGGGATCCCCCAGTCAGAGCTGGTTAATGTGGCCTGAGAGGGAAAAGGGAAGTTTGGGGTCCTCTGATGGAGCTGTGGCCCCAGCGACTCAACACTGGATAACAGGTTGGCGATGAGTGAGTTGTCGATCCAAAATAAAGACAGATTTTGCAGCTGCATGGCTAGAAAATGTTTTCAGAAAGAGTGAACTATTTACGTGATATAAGCCATGTTGGTTCTGGTTTGAAGTTGGGAGCAGCAGCCCAAGAGGGAATGCAATGCAACACTGGGAAGCGAGGCGATCACTCGTGCACTGACACGTAGGTAAGGACTGTCATTAAAAGCAAGCTGGTAAAGATGTTTTCTTTTAAAACTTTACTTCATGTGACCCAGAAACTGCTAAAAGTTTTCTAAGCTTAAACAACGTCCTTCACATGAAACAAAGAAGACTCATTAATACTGTATCAGAGCAGCTGGAGGTCCGTCTAGTTTAAAAGCACCCGAGTGACTCGTTCTCCCACTCACACTATTAAATGTGGATCTTTCATGTGTGCCCAGATTAAAAACACTCAACACGTGGACGTGCTGGTGAGTCGTCATCACACGTCAGACCGCCGAGTCGGGCCGGAGGCTGCTGAACAGACAACAGCTGGTCCACGACACGTTGACACACGACTCACAAGTCCTCCAATCAGCGGCTCAGCGGAGGTCACAATCAGGGAGGAACCAAACTTCAATAAAAGTGTATTTACAGTGAACAATCAGCCCTGCAGAGCAGGAGAGTCTGAATATTTAACAAGTCTTTCAAGACCTGATTTTCTTGTGTTTAGATCTCTTGGTTTCATCTGAAGACAAAAATCCCCCCAAAAAATGACCTCGGACTGATTTCAACACCACTTTGTGGATATGAAGTTGGGATGTAGATCTACATCAGGGCGGGTAATTATTCATCCTGGGGGCCACATGAGAAACCCAGAATGTTGCTGGGGGCCAAACAAATGCTGTCAGACGTAACCTCTATTTATCACTATCGGAAACATACTGTTATTCTGATTGATCAGCATTTATTCTACTGAAAATCAAAAAGCAGATTATTAGGAAAATGACATTATATACAGGAGTCTATGAACCGTACAGGACTGACTGGTTAGGGTAGGAATGTTTCCATTAACTAAACTTAACATTTAACTTAACATTAACACTTAATTTAGCATTTAACTTAACATTAACCCTTCCATCTCCTCCTGTGGTTCCTCTCTGCTTTAGTATCTCAGCCAGCAGCCCCTCGGCTGTCCTCTCCTTCTCATCTCCAGACAGCTTTCTGGATGTTTTGTCTCAAAGTGACGGTTCTAGTTGTATTCTCTGAATTCAGCCACATGTTTGTTGCAAACTAAGCTCACAGCTTTACCACCAACCTCTGCGAAAAAATACTTATCAGTCCATGACTGATTATAGACGTGCCGCCTCAGCAGGTGACGCTACTTCACTCACATCAATTTACATCAATGTCAATGTGACAGGAAGAAGCACACTAACAATACACCAGCATTTCAAAACGAATTAATCAAACAAATCAATTTAAACTTCAAAAGCTGTCAACTAAGCTACAAATATGTAAATACTGTCATCGTGAAATGAGTGAACGTAAGTTTCGAGGCATGAAAAAGGTGACACAGGTAGATAATGAATGGATACTGGTCTTTTTGTTACTAGAACTACTTCTCTCTAAACACCTCTCCCAGCCCCGACTCACCGTCTCCGGTCTCCATCAGCTCGGCGTTGCCGTACTTGGGCGTCTGCCTCTGGGCCGCGGTCCCGGCGCCGGGGGCTCTCTCCACCTGGATCCCGTCGGTGGCGGTGTTGTTGGTGTAGCCGGTGACATCTGGAGGGGCAGAGTGGTTCTCTGGGATGTGAGAAAACGGGGGGGATCGAGGAGGGAAGGAAGGCCTGGTTAGTTCCCCCACACCCCCATCCTGCTGTTAAAACACTTTAATGGAGACTCGTACAATCAGGACCATCAGACAGCACAGACACACAATGGTGTTAACTATGACATTAGCTCAAGTAGACGTCCCACTGTTGAAATACACAAAGGAATAATGACTTTAACTCGGAGTAGAGACGCTGCTCCTTTGAAATGAGCCAGTTGAGGTGGTTTGGGCATCCGGTAAGGATGACCCAACCCCCCCCAGAGGTGTTCGAGGCACAAACAGCTGGGAGGAGGCCTCGGGGAGACCCAGGACTAGATGAGAGATTATATCTCCACACTGGCCTGGGAACACCTCTGGATCACCCAGTCAGAGCTGGTTAACATGGCCCAGAAAAGGGAAGTTTGGGGTCCCCCTTTTGGAGCTGTTGGCCTGCGACCCAACCCGGATAAGAGGATGACTATGAGTGTGAGAAAAGTGTTTTGTGGACTACTTTTGATTTGCATTGTGTTTTTACAGGAGCCCCCTGAAAACAATTTAAATCAGAGCGGATGTCAGCATTTTGGCTCGTTGTGGTGACTTTTGCAGGATACCCAGAGCTACAGTGCATGACTCTACCAACCACAGTTACCACTGATCTGAACAGAAAAAAACACTCGAACCACTGTGCTAATAAATGAATTAATTAATTAATGAATGAATGAACGTAAACTGAGGGGTGTCTTACACTCTGTGATTTCATCTAAAGTTGGCTGAAACTTTTGATATTTGTGTCCAATTAGAGAAAAGAACAAAACATAACAGAAGAAGAATCAAGTTAATAACCTGCAGCAATTAAAGTGACTTTAAGTTACAGTTATTTATTCTTAGACCTCTAAATAATGAACGCTCTCTTCTCTAATGGACTCGCTATCTATCAAACTACAGGCAGCATTTAGAAACTAATCGCTGAGCGAAAACACGCTGGGAGGAGTTTGGATGATCGCTCACTGACTTCCTAAAAAGAAACCTTCAGGAAAATTATGTTTGGCTCTTGGAGATCTGACACACTTCACAAATATAGAGACAAAAATCCACCAGAACCAGCACCGCGACTCAGAAACTACCCACCACCACATACTGCGACGCCTGCCTTTCACTGAAGACATTTCCATCAACACCTACACTGTAACATCCGCTCTTTAAGTCATTTCTCCCCTGTATTTTGTGCTACATTTAGATTGTGTTTCAGCTGCGCCTGATGTTTCAAAGCTCCCACCATGCCTCAAATGTTTCACATTTACCTCTTTCAAGAGGCTCAGCTGCTGTTCGACAACATCAAACGGTGTTTACTGTTCTGCCCGAGGGAATCTTTACTTTGAGTGGTCGGAGCATGAAACGATGCAGGGAGGACGATGTGTGCTGAATCTAAAACGGGATTCACGTTGGTGCAGCCTGCGGTGTCGTTTACTGTCCCTCTGCATTCAGTCTGAATCTCAGTCGGCTCGAGTCAGTGGACTCATGTTTGCATTAGGACTTTCAACATTAACGCCATAATGCTCTGACGCAAATTTGTTTTAACGCCACAAACTTCTTTAACCCATTAACACAACTTGAGATTTTAGTTTGTACATATATTGTAAAGCTAGAGGGAAGATATGAAACTAGTAAACCTGATGAATCCACCAGTACCATCCAGGTCAGACTAGCTTGTCACGAAGGAGGTTAAATAACACTGTGAGCTAAGTTTTGTCAAGGAAAAACTGTCATGTCCTTTTTCAAAGGGGTCCCTTGACCTCTGACCTCCAGATGTGTGAATGTAAATGGGTTCTCTGGGTCCCCACCAGTCTCCCCTTTACAGACATGCCCACTTTATGATAGTCCCAGTCAGTCTGGATCAAGTCCTAGTCAAGTCAGCACTCTGACACACTGACAGCTGTTGTTGCCTGTTGGGCTGCAGTTTGCCATGTTCTGATTGGAGCAGATTGTTGATGCTCAAGTCAGAACCTGGGAGGGTTTCTGGACAATAACTGTCATTGTTTTGTTGATAATTGATTTCCAATAATAAATATATACATATATTTGCATAAAGCAGCACATTTGCCCACTCCCATGTTGATAAGAGTATTAAATACTTCTCTCAGAAAATACAAAACAAAAAAATGTGTGATTAATTTTTGATTAATCACGATTAAATATTTTAATCGATTGACAGCCCTCATGTAAATATATATCTTATATTCTCAGGTTACAGGGTTGCTAGATTCTCTATGGTCCATAGTGGACATGTTTTGCCTTTTAGGACACTTGGCAAATCCTTTCTACTTAATGCTTAATTGATCCCTGGAGGTCAAAGGTCAGGTTCAGATATAGACTTAAAACTAGCGACTAAGACCATAAACTCATGTTTACAGTGTTTACTGAGGTAATAAATCATTTTCTCATAGACTTCTATACAATCAGACACTTTTCAGACCCGGAGGTCACCCCTTGCTTGAAATCCAAGTCATGAGAAGCCTGTTGTTCCTGTTAGATGTCTAGACAACAAAAATGCCTTGTCCAGCTTCCAAAATGCTGCATGATATTTCTTTTTTTTAATATTTAAGAAGTAAAAAGTAGTTACCAAAAATGTGTCAACAATAGTTGTTTGTAAACCCAAAACTATTCACAACTTTCTCCTTATAAAATAACAATAACCACATCTTTTGTTTGTCCAAACTGTCTCTTTTCCTGAACCTGGTAATACCACTCCGATCTGAAGACACCAATAGTGTCTTGTTATCATCAGCAGTGTGGAGGGTTGAATTCATCAGGTATCCAAACAGCAGTCTGGTAACACACTGCACTGCCCTGTAAAATATGCATGATAATCAACCACAGTTTTCAAAGATGAGAAAAAGAAAGGTCAATCAAAGAGAAGATGAACCTCATTACATGACTATGTATAAATATGTATGCATTTACGTATCAACCAATGAGAAGTAGAAGGAAAAGAGAGACTGCAGGGTATTTACGACAAAGATAAAACCAAATTACTGAAGTCGACATGCTAGAGAAACACTTGAGTGCATTGGAAATCAAGCGTGGAGGGTGTGCCTGTTTTCTTTACGCTATTCCTGAAACCTCAGAGAAATGGATGCTGAGAGAGGTCGCCACTTTAGAGGACTTTAACAAGGAGCCCTCGCCTCCCCGCTCCCTTATTTCCTCTCGGTTTCCCTCAGGGAACGCCACTGCTTAAGTCAAGGACCAGAAGATAAAGGGGATCAAACTACTTCAGCCCACAGCGCTTCACAGTGGGCCATGACAGGTCCCGCAGTGCAAATCCAACAGACCACGTTACACTTGAATGCTTTTATTTTGAAGGGCTGCTCATGGATACAAAGAAACCCCTCTGTTTTCAGGCTGTCATTAAATCCACTGATGATGATTGCTTAAAAAAAAAAAAGGTTTACCAACAATGAAAAAAGATTAATTAAACAGAAAAATCAACAAAACCATTATAGGCATCAAAACGTGAATTTATGACAGAACAGTTCCTTGACTACATTAGGTTGAACAAGTGTACCAAAAATGGTCACAGCCATATGTGATAGTTGGGACAGCCTGTTTGCACAAAAGGGCATATGAATGGCATTTAGTGTGTCATTTGGACTCCATGTAGTCTGTAATGACTGCAACGTAAACACATCTGCCTCAATACGCTACAGTCAGAGCTAGTGGCTTAGACAGAAACAGGGTTCGCACGTAGGCTTCAAAAAGTCAACAGTAGATGTCACATAGAAGTGGTGTGCATCATCTGAAAGCGGCAGTTTAGTATAGGTGAAACTAACACATTTATACTGTCTGTAAAGGGGAGACTTGTGGGTAAACATAAAACCCATTTACGTTCACATATCTGGAGGTCAAAATGGCCAATAACCCTGAAGTTACCTTGCTAACCCTAAATCCTGCTACGTAGTACAGGAGACTGATGCTTTGCTTTGTAAGTTACATTAATGACGTTTGAGAAGTGGTTTTCATCTGTACATATTTTTCTTATTTTAAGCCCAACTGTGATGTTTAACGGAAACCTACTTAATTGGTTTTGTTGCCTATAAACTGCAGACGTTAGTGTAGTTTTGTTGGGTGGCATACAAATGACATGTGAAATGTTGAGATGAAAGAAAACTACTGTCTATATGTTACTGTAGCCTATCACTATAAGAGCTCTCTTCATTGATACAGGCCCAAACCATTATAAACAACAACAACAAAGTACGAGGAATACAATATCCACATACTTTGGGTCATATAGTGTATTTGTTAAAGCATACTGCATGCTGTCATCTGTTAGTAGTACTCTTTAAATGTACTTTGACTGCTCTCCACTCGTGCAAAAACAACTGAACTGAATTAAACATGCTGTTCAGTATCCAAAGAAATAAAACCTACAAACTGTCAGCGACAGGACAAAAGATGTGTTTTTGCTCTAATCTCTCAGTCTCCCTCTTACTTAATATTTCATCATCGCTGGTTCTCATACAGTACATGGTGAATGGACAGCATTTATATAGCACTTCACTGGTTAGCAGGAGCAATAAACGCTCAGACGCACACTCACGATTTGGGTTTCAGTATCTCACCAAAGGACACTTGGACATGTAGCCTGCAGGGGATTGAACCACCGACCTTCCACTTCTTGCAGCGCTCTGTCTCCTGAGCCAGAGCTGCCGGTATACGGTATACATACACACCATACTAACTTTGTAATGTGTACTGCCAAATTCCCATTAAAAAAGATTATGTTAAATTGCATTTACTAGACTTGATCTAGTGTTATTGTCTCTTCTGAATATAGCACCCTATAGAGCCCTTTTCGGTTAGCAGACATGATGGCGTATTCAGTGGGCGCAGCGTTAAGTGGAGGCAGAATAATGGTGCCTCTTATCACAGTGTAGGAAAACACATTGCTGTTGCCAGATGAGGGACAACTTAGTCTGGCTCATTTTCTGTAACCAGTGTAACAATAAAGCTAGCTTGCTAATTCTGCCATGCTTTAATGCTACACTGGTTACAGCGGTGGGCTGGTGGCCAGCAGCACATCTCGCTCCCCAGCACTCCGGAGAAGGACAAGCTACCTGGTTAACCACACTGTACAGCCACACCGACGTGATAATTAACTCTGTTCTGTTCTAGTCAAATGACCGTTGGAAAACAGTTCATGTGGTGCCTTCAAATGTGGTGGTGTTTACGAGTTCCCCCCCTCATGTCGTATTCACGACCTCGTAAGTAGAAAGTTTCTGAAAGCTCCGAGTTCACGACTGGTGACGTGTTTGTTGACATTGTGAGAAATGGTGGACCCCAGGAAGTTCATTTACCGCTGCATAATAACTTAATACTGGACAGTATATTATACTTTTAGTCATATATTGTTTTTCTTGGTAATCTTATAATCTGTCTGAGGAAAATGTTGATATTCTCAGCGACCTCATCTTTCTCCTCTGTCGTTATGTCTTTACATTTCCAGCATTATGTTACCTACTAGCTAGCAGCGATGTTCTTCACAACTTAACCACTTGAACGCGACGCTATCGTGGACACAACTTCCCATCTCGTAAACACTGTGAACACGACCCCATTTAAAGGCGCCAAGTTCTGTGGCTTGATTTGATATCTGCATCTTTTCATGTATAGCTCTACGAGCCTACTTTTATACCGAAGTTTGTTCTCTTCTATTCATGTCATGTCTCTTCATGCAAATAACGCTGACTAAGGCTGAACTGAACGTGATCTGAAAGGCTGAGAAAGAGAGTGGAAGGATGAAGAAACAAGGGGGCAGACAAAGAGCGAAATGATTTCCAGCAAAGCACCAAAGAGTCAACGCCAGCGAGACCAAACAGAATTCTTTATCCAGACATGGACTGCATATCAATACTGCAGCGAACAGCACAGGCATGCTAATTACCGTAGCATGCTGTATGTTCTGTCTCTGCTACATCTGGGCTGTCTGTGTGAGCTACACCGAGCTGGACGAGCACTCGATGAAGTCTGTTGTTTATCAGTCTGGGAGTCAGTGTGTGTGAGACATGCACGAGTATCCAGTGACCTCATCTGAATGTATTCATGTTGATGATGACAGCGAGGAAGATCAGCCCTGGCTGAGGAGGAGGAGGAGGATGATGAATGCCTCCTTCGCCGCTGGAATACCAATCAGGGCGGCTGAAGGAGGCTGATTCAGGGACACTTCCAACTCCCCCCTGTATGGGTCAAGGAGGGTTTAAAGGTGGCTCGATGGTTAAATATACCCTGGCTGAATGGCTGCATGTTGAAATCTCTTTATCACATCCACTAACTCTTGTTGAAGTGTTTCTGTGAACAAGTGAGTCTCCAAATCAAGACAAGTATGCAAATAGTGACTGAAATCTGCAGAAATGTCAGCATTTTAGCAGAAATCTAGTTAGTAGTGCGATGGCGCAGGGAGAGGTTGGTCGGAGGGTCGTATCAGCCAGTTTGGGGTCGCATCGCCGGCTCTAGTCTGTCGAATGTCTAGTATGCCGAATGTTTATTGGCCGACTCAGCATGTTGAATTGGTGGTGCCTTCAAATGGAACTCATGAACTCGTGCTCACAAGATGGGAAGTTGTGAACACGACATGCGTTGTGTTCAAATGCTTAAGTGGTGCAGAACACCGTTGCTAAGCAACAGCAATATTAACGTTACTGTCTGAGTCTAGAAGCCACAGAGGCTAACAGTTTAGCAAGCTAGCTAGAGTGTAACATGATGCAGGAAGTGTAAAGTCATAATGACAGAGGAGAAAGATGAGGTCATTGAGAGTAACAACATAACAATGTAACAACTTAACGTAACATTGTATCGTAACAACGCATTCTAACAATGTATCATAGCAACGTAATGTAACAAAGTAACATAACATAACGTAACATAACCTAACATCACGTAACATAACAACGTAACATAATGTAAAATAACTGTAATGCAACAACGTAACGTAACAATGTAAGATAACAAATGTAACATAACAGCGTAATGTAACAACGTAACATAAACTGTTGACATAAATTGTGAATTTAATATAACATAACATAAATTGTGAATTTCTCCACTGTGGGACCAATAAAGGAATATCTTATCTTATCTTATCTTATCTTAAACACGAAACTTAACAACGTAACATGTTGATGAGAGAAACCACTGATTGGCTGTTCAGCTTAAACAAATCAGTGCACGAGAGGAGAAATGGAAGTGAGTAAAGCAAACTGAGCAAACTCAAGAGGAAAAACACAGAAGGCTCTACTAATTTTCTATCTTCATCTCATCTGATCATTCCAATACACGGATATTTTCACAACGACATGAACATCTGTAATGAAGCTAAGTGATGAGTGAGAGCGGTGCAAAAATCATCAGCAGATGCTGTTTGATACCATGTCAACGGTTTGTATATCCCCGTCCTCGTCTTCCTGTTTCCCCCTCTTGAATGAGTAATACAGCCTACCGCCACCTGCTGGTGAGGAGAGATATTTCATCTCAACCAGGCGCAGAACGTACGTGCTGACTGGCCGTTGGCTGTAATCTTTGTGGTGCGTTTGAGCGCAACTTTTTGACCGAGATAAAGGTGACATGAGACAACGCAACATTCAGTCTTTTGCTGCTAGTTCTTCGATGACGAGCGCTGAAAGTGTATAAAGCACTTACACTTATACATACAAAGAAATACACCTAAACTAAATCAGACTTTATCCAAACAAGTGAAAGGAGGCAGGATTTATAAAAATACCGATAAGTTCATGTAGAAAGAAACACTCAACCAATTCTGCATCTCATGACGTCAAACTTGCCTCACATCAGCGAGACACCTGATGAATAAGCTGCTGAAGTGTTATTCCTCAGAGACCAGATAGCGTTCCCCAGACAGACATACAGCAGAAACAGAGAGGCCTTAATTACACTGAATATGGGAACGTTTCCAGAACACTGTTAATGCATTCAGGGTATATATATGTTTTTTCTGACAGTGATGAATGGCTGATTAAAAGGTCGAGTATTCAGCCTTTTCTTTAACTGTATGCTCAGTGTGGATTGCTTCGTACTCTCAACGTTGGGATCCACTTCAGTAAATGAGAGAGTCAGCTTCGGCCTTTTCACACGCCGAGCAGCGAGTCGGCTGATGGAGTCTTCAGGTTGAACCTCTTGTGCACAGTGAGTCCATATTATTCTAGTTTTAAAGTTTGTTAAAGAGGATGTTACTTAACCAGACAAAAGCAGGTGTTTCATTCTTTGATGCAGCATTTTAAGAATGCTGCATTACATAAAAAACACAAACCTAAAAAGAGGACAGGCAGACGGCCTACATTCCTCCATCATCTGCTTTCTGGCTCAGATGAAAAGCCGTTTTGAAAGCAGATTGCCTCTGGCTGAGCAAACAACTGAAAAAACATGCTGCATAATTAGCCAAATCAATAAAACAGACTAACCTTGAAAGGAGGGAAGATTCATTCATACAAGCTGCTATCTAGCCCCTTTAAAAGCATTGTTGATTCTTCTCATCAACAACAATTCACAGTCTAAAAAGCCGAATGCACCAGCTTTTTGTGTTTTAATCCACACAAAAACACATTACTTTCATGCAACGCTCAATGCTAGTGAGGTTAGCATTGATATATTTTCTTCTGCACTTTCACAACACTGCTAAGCACAAACCTAATTAGCAGGGAACAACCAACGAGGGGCACAACTCGAATAGCAAGCATATGAAGGAGGACAGTTGGGGGAAAGAGTCACTGAAACTTATGAGAGGGGAAATTCAGCATCCCTGCTGTGAGCTGAGGGATGGCAGGAGACCGACCCTGCTTCTTCTCTCTGCCAGCCATGCTCCGATCTCAACTTACCGGAGCGTCGTGGCCCAGACTTTCCATTTTCTACCATGCCAGCTGGCACTGCCCTCCTCCTCCTCCTCAAGGAGAGGTGGGTTAAAAGGCCTGCATGTGAGGAACAAGAAGGGAGGGGGGTCTTGAACAGTGCTGTCAAGTCGTGGGTCAGTCAGGAACCTCGCTTTCACAGAGCGGGACTCTTTAACACAACGTTATACATCCAGACAAATCTACCTTAAAATACACATCACTATTGTTAAACTTGGGCCTATCACACTTTATCATGCTATAGAAAAAAATATAAAAATTTTTTTTTTTTTTAAAATAATTTTTTTTTTTTTTTTTTTTATATAAAATACAAAAACAAAAACACAATACAAACATCAAAATGGAAAGATGTATGAGTGAGGTGCCTCCACCAGCCCCCCCCCCAGGGTGGGGTGGTGCCTCCCTCGGAGCCCCCCGGCAGCGCCCAAGAGGAAAACCCCCCCCCCCCCCCCCCCTTTTCCCCCTTTTTTTTTTCCCCCCCCGGGGTTTTTCAACGGCCCCCCCCTCCCCCCCCAACCCCCCCCCAAACTAAGATCCTCCCCCCCCCAAATAAGGTTCCTCCAAGATTTGAACTCGGATCACTGGATTCAAAATCCAGAGTGCTAACCATTACACCATGGAACCGCTGTATGTACTGTACAATTTACAAGTCAGCGCCTGTTTCTTGAAATAAAAGGCAGATAGTTACGAGCTAATCCCCCCTGACTCTAAAAGGAATAAAAAGGCCTAAAATGTTGAACATTTAGTTATTATTATAGATCAGAATCTGCCTGTTAAAGCACATATGAAAACCTTGTTTCATAAATATTGTTACAATTACGTTGTTTCTCAGCCAAGTCACCAGAAAAAATGTTGGCATGTTTCTGCAAACCACAGGATACACTGAATGCTGAAGTTTCTGTAATATGTTTCATTTCAACCTTGAATCACACAGAACCGCAATATTCCACATGGTTAACACTGTGAAACGATTAGGTCCGTTCAGGCAAAAAGACTTTGGTTAAGGTTTGAAAAAAGTTCATAGATTGTAACGTAACTAGAGTAAATAAATAACAACTGCCTTTAGCAGAGTTTCTTACATAACATAATGTTGTTATACTTGTACTGTAATGTGCAACAAACGTGAAGTCAACATTTACTTTTGGTTTCACACAAGACACAAACAGCAGCCTCCTGGATGAAAGTCCAGGTGTCTGGTTATACTACTTATTGTACCATGTTTCAATAACAGTTGCTCGATATACTACGTCACTTGCTCTGAACGAATGCAAAACAAACAAACAAACAAACCTCAACATTTAGTGTATCCGTAGTTAGCTGAAGGCGACTGGGTTGTGTTTCTCTTTTCAGGGACGGAAACATTTTATTATGTTCACAGATGCATCTAAAAATGTTGCGTACTATAGATGTGCTCAACGGTTTATCACTGGGTGAAGCCAACATGCACCGCTGGTTGACTTCCATAGAGGCCTATACTCAGCTGCTTCCTCCTCACCTGTACACATCTGTGCTGAAATCAAAACAAGGCCTGCGCTCTCACAGATGTTCTACAGATGTTTGACTCAGTTAGGGACAAAAAAACTTTTAAATACATCGTCCCCTCATCATGAAACAATGAAAAATGTCAGAGACAGATTTAAAATATCTGTGAAATGGCTCTCTCAGTTGATGCTTTTGTTCATAATATGGATAATAGAATACATCTATATGAATCTTATCGGGATCATTTTATAACCTTTTGTAGCAGTTACTGTTTGTAGAAATGTTTGTTTTGTATTTATGATTGCTTTTGTGCTTCCTTCTTGTCTCTGGTGTCTCTTGAAAAAGACATTTTATGGGACTTTTATGTGATTAAATAAAGAAAAAGTAAAGAAAAAGCTAAAGTTATACTGTGAAGATGAATTAATCTCACCTCATTTTCAGGTTCATAAAATAACTTTACTTGATTAGAGACTGTACCTTTGTGTAATTTATTGTTTATGTTTTCTTTTTACAATACAGAATTGCTTGCTGTCATGTAGTACACTGTAGCTAGTTGTTTTTGTGAAAAGACAATCTATACCTGACATCTAAATGAAATCAATCAATGATCTACCAACACAGAATCTGTATTTGTGTTTATTTTAGTGCTCTCAGGTGCTTAAGATTAAAAATATTTCAATTAAACTTTCAAAGAACACCATGAGTCTCTAAAGGGTTTTCAATAATCACAGAAACTGCAGCACAAACAAACACTTAGTGCTGTTATCTGCAACTAGAGAGGCACCGTGTGACACCAACACAGTGCGTTCTGTTGACCCTAAACTCAGCCAAAAGTCAGCCAGAACAACCAGATCGTCCACAGCGATCCTGTAAAAGGGATGAAAGGAGTGACGGCAGATTGGGGAGAGGGAACAGAAAGTTATCTGGACGAGCAGGCCGAGCTGCTCTGATAAGAGCTGGATGAAAAATACATAGAAAAAAAGCGTTAACACACACTGAAAACACTGGAGACCTGCTGCTCTGGCCTCGAGCAAGGACATGAGAAAACAGAGATGTAACTCATACTTGCACAACGAAAGGATTTCCTCTGTGATAAACAAGAAGAAAAGACTCTGCGCCAACTGAAAAATGTACAACAATGACGTGATGTAATGGATATTTGTAAACTGTCAGTTTTCTATAAAACGTTGAGAAAACAAACTATAAGCTACAACCAGAGGAGTCTGGACAAAACACTGAATGTACACAAAAAAGCAGACAAAATCTCCCAAACCAAAACCACCATCGCCATCAGACTGCACGATATGTATGTATATGTATTGCCTTTAAAGATCTACTAGAGAGCGCTGGCTATTTCCTGCACTTTTGTGAGACACACAACAGTCCGTAAAACAGTTTCAAAAGTATTCACAGGAATCTGTTGAGATTCACAAATACACTTTTATTTTGAAAAGCTCGACCAGCTGGAAGGAGGCCCTGGGGACGACCCAGGACTAGGTGGACAGATTATATCTCCACACTGGTCTGGGAACGCCTGAGGATCCCCCAGTCAGAGCTGGTTAATGTGGCCTGGAAAAGGGAGGTTAGGGGTCCCCTGATGGAGCTGTGGCCCCGAGACCCGACCCCGGATGAGAGGTGGACAATGAGTGAGTGATTTTGAAAGCTAAATTGACAATTTGTAAATGGAGGTTTGCAATGTTATTAATCATGCAAATGGCGATGTTTTAGTCAAAATATGACACTGCGTTTGCAGCGCGGTGCTGTTGTGATTGGCGCCTCACAGCGAGAGGGTCGAGTTTGCTTCTTCTCCCCGTGTTAGTGCAGGTTTTCTCCGGCTTCCTCCCACAGTCCAAAGACATGCAGGTCAACTGATGACTCTAAACTGCCTGTAGGTGTGAATGTGAGTGCGAACGGGTGTCTGTCTCTATGATAGTCTGACCCGCCTTCACCCACTGTCAGCTGGTGGGTTGGTTAGCCGGTGGACCCTGAGCAGGAGAAGCAGTTACATATAATGGATGGCTTAACTCTTGTGTTTATTTACAAACGATGACACACAAGTTGTAAATTGGAGGCACAGATATAGATATTAGATTATCTATTAATCACACTCGCATCGTGTTTTATGAGACACAAGTCACATGATATTTTACGAGTCACTGCTCACTGTATTTGTGTATTTTGTGTGAAAACAGCACAGTTAAACAGTCTCAAAAGGATATACACAAGTAGGTGGAGGTTCACAAATATATTTCCTTTGAAAAATGTCATCATATGTGTGATTCATGGTGCAATTCAAATGGGATCAGAAATACATTTGTCTTGTTTTCCTCCAGTGTCTTCACCATCTTTCTCAGTTTAGTTTCAAATCAAATACTTAATAATTTCTTACGCTGCACTGTAACTTTAATTCTGTATTAATTTTACATTTTATTCTACTTTAGCTTTAACTTTCTTGGCTCCTTACTGGCTGTTTTTAATTGTATCTGAATGCCATTTTGTGGTGTGTTTCTTCTGCTGTTTGTCTTGATGCTTTCGATGTTTTGTGCGATTTAAATAACCTTGCCTCTGGACCAGACTGAATACCGTTCTGCAGAGGCCCACATGCTTTGAGCAGCTGTTCCTTTGGAAACATCTTTCTGACTTGGCTAATTTGAGACTGCAGGGAACAGTTGACACAGGAAATCAGTGGAAACAAACAGACTAGCGAAGCAGCAGCGCTGCACAGATCCTGTGCTGTCACATGTGAACTGTGGAGCAGCGAGATGCTGGCTGGGTGGAGCTGGCGGTGGGGGGCTCTCTGTGCCTGTCCATGCATTATCTTCAGAGCTGGATACCAGCATGAAAACAATTTAGCATTTAGTCACAACGTTAGCTCAGCAAACAGCAGGAGCAGCTGTGGGGAAGACCCCACCCTGCTGTAGCGTCGGTGCCCTTTCAGCTACGTATGTGGGTTTAGAGTGGTGAGGGGTTCACAATCTGTCCTGAGGTTCGTAAGTTTTCACGTTTCTTTGTAAATCCTCCAGGCTTTAGTTTTACAGGTGAACAGGTGTAATGTGAACTGTATCATCGTACTCAGCACATGTATAAACACACGGGGGGTGGAGACTTCCCAAACGCCCCGTGAACGACGCTTTTGGTTCTGTATTGTTTAACAGGCCACCACCCCCAGACCACATATGAGATAACAGTCTGTGACAAATCTGTCAGCTGGGTTTAGGAAAACACTACAGAGCTGACTATTGTTATGCTTTTATTATTTCTCCAGTCTTGGTATTGAAAGGTTTAATAGTAATAAGGAATAAATAAATAAATGTCTCTATAGAAATGTAAATTTTAGAATTTCTAATTTAGATGATACAACTTAAAATGTCTTGTTAATTGTTAATTATTGTAAATTGATGCTACTCAGTGAAAACTGTGTCTCAATATTTCATGAATCTTTTAGTAAACATTAAGAGCATCATCCCACTTCTTAGGCATTAAAAGACCCCACTGGTATTATTTCTTAAAACTATGATTTCTACTGTCTATATAGATACGAAGGGACAACAAAATGACAAAAAGCATCATGACAGATCTGATTCTCGGCTCCTGTAAACCACGAGACGCTCAGTGGAGAATCTGCAATACTGTTGTCATGGAAAAACAACAAAAAAGTATGAACTTTAAAGAGGAAAGAAACCGACAAACTGCAGCAAGCGTTGCTAAAAAGATATTAAATCTACTGTATTTTTAAAAGCAGGACTCAAGTGCAAGGGCATTCGACTCAATGAGAAATTAAGTTTCAACAAAAGTAAATATGAAATACCAAAACTAGAGCTGTAATCATTTCACACTTGTGACAAGAGGCAAGGAGATAATAAACGCAGACTAAAGGTAGCAGAGGAAGCAGAAACACTGTATACAACAAGCTACCAGCCTCCAGATAAACACACATTACCGCCCAACATCCACAGCTCACACATTTAAACTTCCAACGCTGCTCAGTGAGCCCACCCACTCGCTGCTGTACGCTGAGCCCCTCACACACCAACACACTCCTCCCAGACAAACACACCCCCCACCAGCCCATCAACTTTACCTACAACTACATAAACTCAGGGAGGACTTCTTTATCTAAAGACCCAACCAGACAAGCTCTGAAGCTCCTGGCTGCCGTTCTTCGGCCTTGTTGTTCCCAGACTGGGATTCAGGGACCTCCTCGGGGTCTGATGAGGATCCTTCAGCAGAGTATGGAGTAGTTAAATGCACTGTTTATATTCTGTTCTGAGGAAGCTAAAGGTAACATATACATATAAATATTAATGGCTTTTTTCTTCTGGATGATCCCAGACACAAAAACTTTATAAGCTGGTGGTCTACGGTATTAAATACTCAGTTTAGAGGTACTTAGGAGTCAATACAGTATATTATTGCTACAGTTTTTTTTAGTGTAAATCCAAGAGTGATTCAGACTGCATTAACAGTCCTGAATCCAAATCTGAGGTAGGCGGTAGGTTACTTCTGATGTATGCATATTAGGGCTGTCAATCAATTAAAATATTTAATTGTGATTAATCTCACACACAAAATGTATCTTAAAGGGCAATCTGTCAAGTATTTTGTCAAGACTTTCCTTCACCTTTTTATGCAGTGCTTCTAATAAATGTCAGCACAAGAAGTGTTTTCAACTTTTAGAAAAATGATATCAAATACATACAAATTAGAGCTATCAATCCATTAAAAATATTGTTCACTGTTCAAAATGTAGCTTAAAGGGAGATTTGTCAAGTATTTAACACTCTTATCAACATGGGAGTGAGCAAATATGCTGCTTTATGGAAATGTGTGTATATATTTATACATATATTTAGTTTTTATATTTATTTTATTTATGTAACAGCTGTCAGTGTGTCAGAGTGCTGACTTGACTAGGACTTGATCCAGACTGACTGGGACTATCATAAAGTGGGCATGTCTGTAAAGGGGAGACTGGTGGGGACCCAGAGAACCCATTTACATCCACATATCAGGAGGTCAGAGGTCAAGGGACCCCTTTGAAAATGGACATGACAGTTTTTCATCACCAACATTTAGCCTATAATTTTGGAGTATATAAGTCTGTCCTGACCAGCTAGTAGTAGTAGCAGTAACTAGTAGTAGTAGCAGTAACTAGTAGCTAGTAGTAGACACAGCTGGTACAAATGGATTCATCAGGTTCTCTAGTTTCATATAATACCAGTATTATCACTCTAGCTTTAAAACTGAGTCCAGTACAGCCTCCAAAAGACTGATTGTGTTAATGCATGAAAGAAATTAGTGGCGTTAAAACTAATTTGTATTAATGCATTACTATCGCGTCTTATATGTTATCTTTTAAATGATTCTCATTATTTGAAATTCAGACACTGTCTTTTAATTTCCTAACAATCTCCTGCTTATATATTACATACATACATGAGAATATGTAAAGTACTTTGAAAAACCATGCAGTAGTTTTGATTCTACCCGACAGTCTATGAGCTGAAACCGGAACCTTCTAACGATGAAAACATGATTTAAATCCAATCAGCAGTCACCAACCGTCACACATCACCTCTCACTGTGACAGCAGACGAACCTGAACACCTCAAACCATTTCCCCGAGATAAAGGGATCAGACCTGTGTGGGATTTCAGAGAACTCACCCCCCAAAAAAGCACAAGCTGAGAGTGACTCTGGTCAGAATGGATGTGAAAACGTGGTTAAGTTGTCTAGAGTTTGCTGAAGGGGTCTGCATCGGGCTAAATCTAGATCTACATTTAGTTTAGGGTCTCAAGAGACGAGTATCTGGACTTTAAGTACCTCTCTATTTTCTGCTTATGTTTTTGGGAGTTTGCTAAAAGTAAAAGGGGGTGGGATTTTGTTAAAAGCCTCTTGGATGTCCAAGGGATTCAGGAGCTAAGGGTGTCGAAGAAGTTCGGCCTTTCTGAAGAGTTTCTGCCCTAGTTTCTGCTAAAAGACTCAAACGTAGATCTAGATTCCTCAACTGATGTCTGGACTTTGCAAAATATGTTTGAACGTGGCTGAGTGCCTCTATATTTTTTGTGTTTTTACAAAAAGTAAGAGGAGGTCTAGACTTTGAAATTGAGGAGGGAACAAGAGCGTCTCTTGGACGTGTCCTCACATTTCTACAACGATAGAGTGGAGAGAGAAAATAGCTGCAGTGAGCATGCTACATGCTACAGATCGCTGGCTAACCACTTGGTGCCTTCAAATATTGTGGTGTTAACCGTGTTTACGAGTTGGGTCCATCTGAACGCCCCCCTCAGTCATATTCACAACTTGAGAGTTCACGACTTGTTACGTGTTTGTTGACGTTGTGAGAAATGGTGGAGCCCACGGAAGTTCATTTATTGGTGCATAATAACATACAGTATATTGTAATTTTAGTCATATATTGTTTTTCTTGGTAATTTTATAATGTCAGAAAATCTTTCTCCCATCATTAGCAGTGGTGTTCTTCAGGATTTAACTATTTGAACACAACGCATGTCATGTTCACAACTTTCCATCTCATAAACACGGTAAACGTGACCCCATTTGAAGGCACCAACTGTCCCAAACGGGGCTACTTGCAAGCTAACGTTAGCTAATTGAATGTTAGTAACTAGAGCTAGTAGCTACTTCAATCTTTTTAAAGTCTTTCTGAAGTCTTCTAGTGAACGTAGGTAGTACAGTGTCTGCATTTGGCTAAGGCTGCTGTTTTGTTTGCCAACGGTGTTTCTGTTCTTTGCTAAAGGTGTTTGTATTTTACTAGAGGGTGTCTGCAGAGAATGTCGCTGGTCTTTACTTAAAGAGTCTTTATTTTGCTTAAGAATCTGTATTTGATGAAGAGTGTCAGGGTTAGGGACCCCCAGACTTACCTGTCTTGCGGTGGTGGTGGTGGTGATGGTGGTGGCGAAGGTGGTGGTGGGCGGAGATGTGGACGTGCTGGGCCAGGACGTCGGCCAGCCTGCCGCCGGCCGCCCCGCTCCCCCCGCTGCGTGTGGAGGAGGAGGAGGAGGAGGCCGTGGAGGAGGTGGTGGTGGTGGTGGAGGAGGTGCCGTGGATGGCCCGGTTTATCCAGTGCTCCATGCTGATGCTGCCCTCCCGGCTGGACGAAGTGCCGCCGCCGCCTCCCCCTCCGTCCTCTTCTTCGCCGTCTCCTCCCTCCTCCTCATCGCCGTCGCCCTGACCCTCGCCCTCTGAGCCTGAGGAGGTGTCTGAGGAGGAACACAGATGAATACATGACACAGGGCCTCCGTAACAAAAGTAAAAATCTAATGAAACCATAGAAAATCAGCTGATCTTTTAATATGAGTCTGGTTTAATCCAGTCTGGATTATAATCTGTAATATTTAGAGACAAACCAGCAGCATCTATGTATGTCTGTCGAGGTCTGTTGTTGGAAAGGTTTTAGCTCCCATCAGTGTGGAGTCACCGCAGGGGGGACGGAGTAAAGTTGGTTTTTGAAAGCTAATGTGTGTGTGTGTGTGTGTGTGTGTGTGTGTGTGTGTGTGTGTGTGCACATGTTTTGCATGTGATTTCCATAATGCCTACAGCGTAAGTGGTGATAATGAATAACAACAGAAGCTGACCCAGTTCTCACACACAGGTGCTGAGTGTGTGTGTGTGTGTGTGTGTGTGTGTGTGTGTGTGTGTGTGTGTGTGTGTGTTAGACACAGTCTAACAATCAGTGATTCAGGAGGACGGAGATACTGATATAAAACTAATGAGTCCTGCAACCCTAACCCCTTCTGTGTGGAGTTTCATGTTCTCCCCATGTTAGTGCAGGTTTGCTCCAGGTGCTCCGGCTTCCTCCCACAGTCCAGTACAATACAATACAACTTTATTTATAAAGTGCTTTAAAACAACGTTGTTGTGCTGTACACATTTAAAAATAGAACTAAAAACATAAAAGACTTTAGACAAAATAAAACAAATAAAAGAGTAAAAGAAACTTTAAAACCAGCCTCTCAAACTGAGTTAAAAGCCAAAGAGAAGAAATGTGTTTTAAGATCAGATTTAAAATCAGGAAGCGAGTCGGCCTGATGTGGAGGGGCCACTGATTTCACAGCTTTGGGGCGAACAGAGAGGGATCACCTCTCAACGTCCTCTTTGACCTCTGAGAGGCTAAAAGCAGCTGATCTGCCGACGTGCGGGAACGTCGTACGGTTCAGGGAGGTCGGACCGATACTGGGGGCGAGGCCATGCAGACAGTTAAAAACAGAAGAATTTTAATATCTATTCTAAAATGAATCAGGAGCCACAGAAGTGCTGCTAAAAATTGGGGTAAATTTTTTGGAGCCTGGGGAGGAGCGAGAGAGCGACGCCTGGCTCATCCCAAGATAAAGTGCATTGCCGTAATCTAAACCAGCAGTTATAAAAGTGTGGATTAAAACCTCAAAATAATGCTGAGACAGTAATGATTTAACTTTGGCCAGCTGTCTGAGGTGGACGAAGCTGGACTTGACCACTGATTTGACCTGTGCGTCCAGCTTCAGATCAGTGTCCAGCCTTAAACCCAGGTTTGTTGCTGTCTGGGTCAGGTGTTGGCTCAAAGGACCCAGATCAACATTAAGTTTGGTGGTATCACCTGGACCGAACAACATGACCTCAGTTTTGTTATCGTTCACATGTAAAAAGTTCATCGACATCCAGGCTGTTTTAGCGGCATGTAAATCTGGCTATCGTCTGCGGAAAAATGACACACAGGTTGTGGTAATTGATGATGCTTAATTGCTAAATTGCTCATAGTTGTGAATGTGAGTAGGAATGTCACTCGGCGTGACAACAAAACAAATTTGAAAATATTGAAAGTACATTTTCATATATATATATATATATAAAAAATTATATTTTGTCCTTGTTTGGTCAACGTTAAAAGGTGTCACGGATTACAGCTGACATTTGCAGTTTGAAATGCTTTAGGACTGGACGCCTTCTCGCCATGTTAACTGCCTTCTCGCCATGTTAACTACCCATGGTGCTTTGCTGTCATGCTTGATTGGCGAATTCGTGCCTCGTTATCAGCAGGACCCCGCCGAGGCTCCAGTGACAAAACAACAACATGTTGACGAAATTAGGATGCTGCCGGGCAACCCGGGGATGTCATGAAATAAAAACAGAAAGACACAAAGAGAAAAGAGAGAGAGAGAGAGTCCCAGACTAACAGCAGCTCTTCATAAAGCTGAAATATGAGAAACGAAAGAGCAGCAGTCACAAGCCAATAAAAAGCACAACAGAGTCCTCCTTCGCTTGTCATCTCGATACGACATGCTGCTCAGCAACACGCGACCCTGCCGTCCTCGAATGAACCTCACTGGAAGGCAGACCGCCGTGTGTGTGTGTGTGTGTGTGTGTGTGTGTGTCTGTGTGTGTGTGTGTGTGTGTGTGTGTCTCGGGATACGAGCTTTGTAAATCTGCAGGATGGATTGCGTGTTTCTGTGTGTCATGTGTGACTCCTCACAGTTTGTTTACTCCCCTTTGTGTAAAATAAATAAATAAAACATATAAATCATGTGAATATGGTGCATTATGTGCACTGAGTGGCCACTTTTTTAGGTACACCTGCAATCTCATTCAATTCAATGCAACAGCTTGTCAGAAATCTGTTTATTATTGAGGTTGTAGTCTGCAGTGGCGCTGCACTGGATTACATCTTATTAAGAAGTGTTTCTAATTTTTTGTCCTCCCCATTTATTAGTGTCGCCCCATCTTAGTTGATTAGTCAACTAATCGGGTGGTTTGGTTTTAGTCAAGTAAGATTTGTTTAGTCAATTACTTGTTTTTTGTGCTTTTTCATGCTGAATGACTTCCTTCCAAGACACTCATGAACACATCTCTGGTAAACATGTGGTGCTTTTGTGTGATTCTTTGCGGAGAAGCTCAGTCTTACAGATCTGTCAATTAAATTAATCAATTGGTCGACAAAGAGTTTCTTCGGTCGAGGACAGCCCAATATGAGGGGGGCAGAATACCAGACACACCTCCTAACATCCACACCACTATGTATGACCTCAGTGCTAAACATATAAATGAATTAACACCTCTATGACAGTGAAAAAACTGATTATAAGCATCATAAAATCACTAACTTTATGGCAGGATTATGGCCTACTAGATTGCACAGATGTACCTAATAAAGTGGCCTCTGAGTGTAAAAGTACCATAATTATGGTCAACCTCGGCACCTTAAAAATAGGGAGGATTTTAAAGCCAAAACGGGGGTCTGGGGGTTTCAGAGACTTCGTTTCCTGCATTCTGGCGCCTAAAACAACGAAAATAAAACAATAAGTTTACTGCAACAGCAATTTTATGTTAAACTTTTAATTTAAACTTTAATTCTCAGGGAAGAAAACTGAATAATTTGCCCCTCTGATGTGAATCTCTGGATGAAAACTAATATTCATCTGTTTTTATTCAGTATTTCTTTCTCTTAGTTCTCTCACTCACTGAAGGTCCTTTCAGTCTAAATGAGTGGTATATGGACCGGTATTTATATTCCACCTTTCTTCCACTTGTCTTCCTCATACAACACGTCAGCATTCACACACACATCCATACCCTGATTTCAGAGGCTGCCATGCAAGGAGACAACTTTGCTCATCAGGATCTAGTCTAAATACTCATTCACACACCGATGGCTCAGCCTGCAGGAGTAATTTGGGGTCACAAGGACACATCGGCATGTGACCGGGGATCGAACCAGCGACCTTCCGATTGGTGATACCCTCTGAGCCACAGTCGTCCCAGAAGACACACCAGACGCAACGCGACAGTGGCGCTGCTGTGCTCTGAAAGCCATTATTTCCAATGGTTTGCGCCACGCCACGGCAGCTTTAGTGCTGTGCGCTTTGTCGTACGCTGAACCGAGCGGCGAGCGAGCGAATCGGGGAGGATAATGGAAAACAGGAAAACCGGGAGGGTTGACAAGTACGACAAGAACTACATCACAGTACACAAACAGGCTGCTTGTGGATGTGAAAACGTGTTTGTGCATTTATGAAGGATTTATTTGTTTTGTGGTTGTTCAACGTTGCATACATGAGTGTCTGAGTCATATTTATGAGCTACATGTATATTCACACATTCTGCTAATACAGGTGGACAAAATAACAGAAACACTCGACTTTGGTAGAAATGGAATCAGAGTAGAACGGACAAATGGAAGTTGTGGTTACGACATGGGAAGTTGTGAACACTTACACTTAACATTTAACTCAACATTAACACTTTTTCTAATTTAACATGTTTGTTGCAAACTAAGCTCACAGCTTTACCTGCCTGCGGAAAAAAAACCTATCAGTGAATGACTGATTATGCTTGCTCTGACATACTACAATAAAAACTTCTGTTAATGTTAAATCTTCAGAGCTACACTATTAGAGATTTAACGCAGTTTGCAAGTAAACACGGTTCTGAATGCCACTCTTATTTCAGAGATGAAGAGTGTCCTAAAATGGACACTGGACATTTGAATTCACTCATGACAAAATCATATTTGTCAAGCATCACGAGGGGGTGGTATTTGCGCAGATCGATCCAATAACAAACCCTTTTGTTTAACATTTGTCTGCTTCCTCTTTGTGTCGTCTAAATCACGGCTAGTTCAGTGAAGCTCGGTGACGCTGGACCCAGCAGCAGAGACATAATGGCCTCATTAACACCCTCATTAAATGACACCAGCACCATGAAGACATGGTTGACTGCCACCGACGCTCGCCCCGGACAGACTCTGCTTCGAACACTACGGAGATTAAAATCAACAGTGCTGGAAGAAGAATTCAGATCCTTTACTTCAGTTGAAAAATGTCACTTAAACCTCCGATTTCTGACATCCATCACTTGTTGCTGAACAAAATGATGGGAAAGATTATTCCACGGTTAGCCAGTTCACTTCCAAAACCTTAATCTACTTAAAATGCCAAAGTAATGTAATAAAGTAGTTCCTCTTTTCCTGCAGTACTGAGTCCAAAGCAATGATGAGCCATTTCCAGTTGGCCGACGGAGCAGAGTGCCCATCAATCTCCAGGTTTCACAGAGAAAACTGTCTTTTCATCTGATTCTATCATCTGCCAACGTCACCGACACAAGAAGGACATCAATACCACTGCAGCTTTTATCAGCTTCATATTCAATCTTAATCTCTTTTATGGTTTAATAACTACTGTAAGAGACACTTAACATACATCAGAATGTAAAACAAAAATGCTCAGATTGATTCACTCGACTGGCAGCTTGACTGTCAAAACTGTGACAGCCTTAAGGCCTTTACGCACCGCGGATGTGACGCTATTTTGCATCAAAACTAGGGCTGTCGATCTATTAAAATATTTAATCGAGATTAATCGCATGATTGCCCATGTTAACTGTGATTAGTCGCAAATTAAACCCGCATTTTTATCTGTTCAAAATGCACTTTAAAGGGAGATTTGTCAAGTGTTTAATACTCTTATCCATCAAGAATATATTTATTAATGTAAATCAATAACAGCACTAATCAATACCAGATATTGTCCAGAAACCCTCCCAGGTTCAGACTTTAGCATCAACAATCTGCTCCAATCAGAACATGACAAACTGCAGCCCAACAGACAACAACAGCTGTCAGTGTGTCAGAGTGCTGACTTGACTAGGACTTGATCCAGACTGACTGGGACTATCAGAAAGTGGGCATGTCTGTAAAGGGGAGAGAGGTGGGGACCCAGAGAACCCATTTACATCCACACATCTGGGGGTCAGAGGTCAAGGGACTCCTTTGGAAATGGACATGACAGTTTTTCTAGCTAGTATGACCCGGTTGTTACCAATGGATTCATTATTTCTGGTTTCATATGATACCAGTATCTTCACGGACCGACCATCTGGTACCAAAAACAGGTCCACACTCGTCCCAACACAACCAAAATGTAATAAAATGCTAATGTATCATGCTAACGCTGTACATGCTAACTGTCACAATGCTATCATACTAACCATGCACTAAAGTTAGCATACTAGCATCGTACAATGCTAACCACCGTGTCAACATTCAGCTCTGGCTGAGCCTGAGTACACCTGTGGCTAAAATCTGCTTCAACTGAAGAAAAATGAGTCACATCGAACATGAATAAATCATATTTGACAGAAAATGAAGCATTTTACACATTCAGAAGTGACAGTTCAATATATATACGTTATACGAAACTAAAGTCATGTTTTGATAATCATGACCAATACTTGGCTGTGCTTGTTGTTTCCGTACCTGGGGGTGTGTAGGCGTCCATAGAGGTCTGGACCACCAGCGACCGCCGCTTCGAAGGCATCGGCACCGCCATCTTCCTCTCTTTGTGCTTGGCCAGGGCCGCCTGCACCGCCTCTGTGTGCACATCTGGACACACAAACGGTATAGTTTGTATTAGTGTTAGCTGATCCCAAGACCTGCTGCACTGTTTTAAGTTTTAAATGAGTTTTCCCTGCCTGCCAGAAAGCCATTGATTTCCTTTCATTTTTTTTAACAGTAAAAAAATGATTTTGTAGATACTTAGAACTTGCTTGAGACTGATAATCCACCAGGTCTGCATTTGATTGTATCAGCTGTATAATGCAGCGTGAAATTAACTGTACCAGACTGTCAGCTGCACAGAAACCAGAGGCAGTACTGAGGGTGGGAAATACACTTTAGAAAACTAAAGGTGAGCAATAATGTATTTTATGCCTGATATTCAGTACGTGGGTTAAAACACAGAGCAGCTATCCTTTAATATCCAGCTAATAAAATAAATGGACAGAAATTTATCATAGTTTTTGCTCTGAAACCACTGACCTGGATATTTTCCTAACCATCACTGGTAGAAAGTAACAGAGTACTCAAGCACTGTACTCAAGTACAGTTCTGAGGTGCTTTTTCTTGTTATGCTACTTCATAGTTATGCAGCTACAGCTGTAGTTGGATTTTACATAAAAATCATAGGACACATTTATAATATACAACACATTAATACTGTCTCCACCAGGAGATAATGATATCGGTTATGTGTGTGCATCTCTGTGCTGTCCACAGACTTGGTGCAGCATTGCTTTTAAAAGGTTGCAGCAGATTAGCAAGCTAGCTATTGGGTAGCATAATGCAGGAAATGTAAAGGCATAATGACAGTAACTCGATCAGTAACGTTAATATTGCCGTTGCTAAGCAGCCACGTAACCACTTGAATGCTACACATATTGTGTGCACGATTTCCCATGTTGGAAACACGAGCTTACAAGTTTCATTTGAAGAAGAAGAAGAAGAAGATCAACCTTTATTAGTCCCACTAGGGGAAATTCAATTTTTACACTCTGTTGTAACTTATACACAGTACATGCTGGACCCATATACATGCACCAATATATATATATATATATATATATATATATACATGAGAGATGTCAGAGTGAGGGGGCTGCTCCTGACAAGCGCCCCGAGCAGTTGGGGGTTTGGTGCCTTGCTCAGGGGCGCCTCGGCAGTGCCCAAGAGGTAAACTGGCACCTCTCCAGCTACCAGTTCACACTCAGTTCTTGGTCCATGTCGGGACTTGAACCGGTGACTCTCCGGTTCCCAAGCCAACTCCCTACAGACTGAGCTACTGCCGCCCCAAGGCACCATCTTACTCGTGATCCTGTGGATCGTGAGGTCGTGAATACAACATGAGGGCGGAGTTCATATGGACCCAACTCGTAAACACGGTAAACATTTGAAGGCACCAATATTCTGCCTCCAATTACCGGTGTGACCACAAAATACGTCATCATGTTTACTAACGGTAAACATGTTGTCTGTAGCCTTGAAGCCTGAATAAACGCACAGTGGAGCCGTCTGCATAGATTATAATGAGAGTACTTCTGACGTGTCTGTATATGAAGTAGTTAAAATGATCACCACAATAAAACGCTGCATACACATACACCATACTGAGTAATATATCAGTCACAGGGGAAATTTTTCTGCAGAACTAATACTTAAATACATTTAGTGAAAAATACTTCTACTTCAGTAGGCTTTAGATTCTTACAGTATTAGTTCACTGTTGTACTTTTACTTACATGTAAAGAGTGCTAACCATAAACGTGGCAGGGCTGACCCACTAACTAAGGAAAGAAGTCGATTTTTCAGGCCCCAGTAACGTGGCGTTCAGTGTAAATGTTGGGGGAAGGTGTTAAATAATAGAGAAATCAGAGCGTCCATCCATCCAGAGCACTGAAGTAGAAAAACTGCTGTATTTGCGCTGCACCGTTCTCCTTACAATGAGCACCGTTTCCCATTTATTCACATTCAGTTTACGTACACAAACATTCCCAACCTGACGGCGGCTCCCACGGGGCCCTGTGGTTTCTGACTGGATTGAGGGTCAGGGAGCGTCGGGCGGGGAAGACGTTTTGTCAGTTAGCGTTTTGACATAAAGCACTGTGACGTAGCCACAGCTGGGTTTGTTTGAACGGTGAGCGTCGCTGTCAGGCGGCAAACGCTCAGGCTGCTGAGCCTGATAATGACATCGGTAAGACATTAGTCAGAACGAACGGGGCTCATACATGTACGTCTGTCTGGCGTGTGTGTGTGTGTGTGTGTGTGTGTGTGTGTGTGTGCTTATGTTAGCGAATGGAGGTAATTTAAATCTCAAGTGCACGTTTATTGTCTTGTGGTTGACTGAGTGTGACGGCACAGTGTGTGAAAGTGTGTGTGTGTGCGGCGTTTCAAGGTGCTCACACAGCTTTTCTTTTTCAATTTAATGGGTTAAAAGGTTTTTAGGGGATTTATTTTCTGTCAGGACAAACTCAAACAAACCCTCCAACAGCATGTGGGAGTAGAATAATAAAGTAAACCACTGGTCCAGGAGCTCAGGCTTTTCTTATTGGACCGCTGCAGATCTTCATCGCTAACATCCAAATGTCACCACAGAGATTTCTTAGAGATTAATTTTGAATGAGATGTCATTAAAAAGAATTTAAAATCCTCACTTAATCCTATATTAATCTTTAGCGGACACCAGATGGACGAAACTAAACAATGCGCGCTGCAAGAACTGTGACAGATTTGCTTGTTTTCTCCACAGATCTGTGCTAAACGGTGGATTTGGACTGAGACTACCAAACAGGACACTGTGGCATCATCAGGATGGCTGTCCTCACAGGACCAACGTCTGGATCACAATCCACAACAGTCCTGTGGAAAAACTCACTCAATCCTAAACTGGGGAACTGAGGACCACAGCTAGATAAATATTAAATATTTAATATATAATATAATAAAAATAAATATAATAAGAAATATTAATTAAATATAATATTAAAAAGAGAGAGAAGTTTGAGATGATTAATGCTGCGTTCACACCAACTTGTAAAACTTTGACGGCGGGATCTTTTGTGGTTGCTGTATGTGTCGGAGCAACGCTGTCGTGAAATAGTGACAACATTTATCTATTTAATCTGTTTGATTTGTGCACACTCAGCACGACTTTCAGCTACATATTTTTGGTGCATTTTCCTAAGAATGCAGGTTTAAATAGCAATGCGCCAATGTACAGGTGCACCGGGCTGTTAAAGGGAATGGGACATACCGAGTGGTTTAATTCCCACCAGCCATGTTGAGATCTGTTGAGGAAATACCAAGCACTGCCCATTAGGAGCAAACTTTTTAATTTCAACAATCTATAGCGCAAGTGCATTTACGGTGTGTCCACCTGCTCCACCTTTTGCTAGTTCAGCGGTGCATAATCTGGGTGCAAAGAGGTTGTATTTAGTCTCTTAGTTAATCATAGGTTGCACCTGTACATTGACACACTGGTATTTAACCCTGCAATGGGCAGAATGTTTTTGCCATAATTGGGCAAAAATAACCATAATAACCTTTCAGCATATTGTAATTTAAGTGTTCTTCTACTTCTGCACCTCTTCATGGCTCTGTTTTAAGGATTTAAAAAAAATACAGCACAGCAGATGGGACTTTGACCAATCACAGGTCATTTCAGACACACGGAGAGAGAGAGAGAGAGAGAGAGAGAGAGAGAGAGAGAGAGAGAGCGTTCCTATTGGCTGTTCTCCCGCTGGTGGGCGGTGCTTGGTATTTCAACTACAAGATGTTTCTGAGAACATTTTAGGAGAGAAAAAGTCATAACAGTAACAAAATATTGATTCATATTTGATCAGCGCTGCCTAGTCTGACCGTTGGATATGAGTTTATGAGTGATTGACAGCTGCCTCCTTTGATTGAACAGCCAATAGGAACTCTCTCTCTGTAATGACCTTGATTGGCCAGAGTCTCCCGTCACTGGCTAGATTTTTTAAACCCTGAAAACAGAGCTATGAGGAGGAGCAGAAGTCTGGTTGTTGGATTACAATATGCTGAAAGCTTATTATAGTTTTGCCCAATGATGCCAAAATATTCTGCCTCCTACTGCTTTAAGATAATTAGTCGCAGTATTTCTATTTCTACATACTTTCTACATACAGCTTGGGTGATACTAATATGCATTTAAGTATTAAAGAGCTACAGCAGTTACAAAAGCAGATTTCCTTATTGATATGCAAAGTTATGCAGACAAGACCTCCAAAATATAATCATACCATCGTCTTTATTGGAAAAAAGAATTAAAAAAATGTTACCGTGTCTTGCTTATCACACACGACTCACTATGCTAATGAAGCGATTAATGAAGCTAATTTACATCGTAATTATTTCTTTGCCAGCACGTCAGACATTAACACACCACTGGTCCTATGTTGATGTGGGAGTGTTTGAGAGACAGGCAGACAACAGACGACGAGAGGTGAAGGACAACCCTTCCTCCTACCTGATCGGTAACGCTCGTCTCTGGAGCCAGAGGATCGCCGGCGGTGGTAGCGGGAGGACGAGGACGGGGTGACCGGGGTTCTCCTCTCCTGGCCCATAGGCGGATCCATTCCTGGAGGAGAAAGAATCATCCTTTAAATCATCGTTTTAGGTTTTCTTCACATTCAAGTAATCCAGTGATAGTTGTCTGAACATTCACGAGTACACTGCAAGCAGGAGCTGCTAACAGATAATTCGACATTCTTTTAATGGTACGAATTTGCCAAAATGCAAACAAAAATGGGATGAGGTTGGAGGATGGGTGCAGTCTGAGGGGCCCACAGTGTCAGACTTTGAAAACCCCTGAATTAAAGAACCAAACTCCATCCTTTACTCAGATTGTGAACACCTGCACTTATTTCACTACAGTGCATTTTTCCAGTTACCCGAGACAGCCACGACACTGTAATATGATTTTATCATTATTTTAATTATGATTACTATTATTTGTTGTGGCAGTGTCACAGACAAGTACAGACTGTTCACATAAAACATATTCATTAAGATAACGCTGAATCCTGAAGATCTACTGATAAACTCACAGCTGATATGAAGAGAAAGACAAACTACCAACAATAAAAGGCTATGAGCTTAAAAACAACAGGTGAAATTGGTAATAAATACATTAATAAATAACTATGAATATAGTTATAGTAATAAACAGAAACTGAGGTAGCTCCACACACCCGTACGCCTGCACATAAACACACACACACACACATACACACACACACACACACACACACCGTCACAGAGTAAAACAAGCTCCCTACACACCAATCAATAAATCTGATGATAATAACAGCCCTGTTACTGACAGCTACGACCGCTCCGGAGCTGCTGATCTATGAGCATCCATCTCAGCTTCACACTTCCACCCTCGTCTGTCTTCATTAGAGCTCTCAGAGTATCGCTGGTGCTCAGGAGAAAAGCTAAAAGTTGATTAGCCGACCATATAACGGCTACCAGCCAGCGCTGGAACAAATGACGGGTCTGGGAAATACCTCGCTCTGCTGTTTCCTCTGGGGAGTCTGGAAGGATGGATTCCCCCCTCCTGGCTCGTTCTACTTTCTCTTTAAAAACATCTTTCTTCTTACTCAACTGTTTCGCCTGTTCACATGTATTTCTCTTTTTCGTTGTATTCATTAGTCTGAGAAAAATTATACAATTTTTAGGTTTTAGGGACTCATGTCAGTCCACCACTTTGGTCCAGACTGGATTATTTCAACAACTGTTGGATGGATTGCCATTAGGTGACATTAGGTACATATATCAGCATTCACCTGAAGAGAAATCCTACTGAGTTTGATCGTCCTCTGACTTTATCTGTAGCGCCACCAGCAGGTCAAAATCACTTCTCCTGTGAAATATCTCTGCTCAAGTTTGCATTAGTGTCAGAGCAGCCATCATTATAGCTGACAGGCGGCTTTTTCAAAGTAATTCCACTGATGCCATCATTGGACGTCATGAGCTGAAACCCTGAGTTTATATTGAATAAATCAGATCAAGAAGATGAACAATTATGTGAACTAACAGTATGTTCACGTGGTGCACCTGCATGCATACCTGCATGACCCGTCATACAAGTACACTTCATACCTGCACATATTATTCGTTGCATGTTTAATAACTGCCACTGCTGGGAAAATACAAGTAGGTAGCTGAGGTTTAATAAATAAGTCATCTATCTGACACCATGTTAATCCCCCAGTTACACCCCATCCATCTGATACTGCTCACAACAAACACAATGTGACCCAGTCGCACACAGTGAAACCTTAAAGGAAATCAATGCAGGCCTCTCATTCATCCCCTTTCTGTCAGCCAATGCAGGAAGAAAGACACTAAATCCAATAAAGGACTGAGATGGATGAAGTGGACACCCCAACACCAACAGCACCACCCTAAACACAGCAACACCCTAAAAAGTAGCACCAAACACCCGAAGACTGTGGTCCCCACATGTTTTACTATCTTTTACTGCACTAAAAACACTCTGACCTGATTTAACACAACAAATTTATTTACTAAAATACAAAAAATATAAATAAAAGGATGCTAGAAATAAATATGTCCAGTATGTAATGAGGATATTAAACAATAACAAAAGCATCCTGTAAATACAGTATAATATATATATATATATATACACAGCATACAGCATAAAACATTAATCTTAACAAAGAGGTTAATAAAACATTCAATCTACAGATGAAAACAACAAAAAGAAATTACATGATGAGAAATCGTATTAACATTTTAAAGTTTTCTCAACAGTTTAAATATCATTTTAGCATCATGAAACACTAAATCTTATCTCTAAAGACGGCTTCAAAGACAGTGAAGAAATGCTCGCTAACAAAAGGCCTGAATGAATCATGAATGAGTCATTAAAACGTTCACAGTACATGGCTCACAACTGGCTCTGAATAAGAGATGAGTTCAAGTGTCCTCACAGGGAAAGTGTATAAATGCTGAGCAGTGTAAGAGACGGTTGATCTTGGTTCGGGTTACGCTACCAGCATTGTGATTCCCTTCTTTTACAGGCTCAGACTGACGTCCAGCCATCTGTAACCAGTTATGCCGTTCAGGGTTGCGAGCTGCCATTAGGTGAAGGCGGGGTTTACCCTGGACAGGTCGCCAGTCCATCACAGGGCCCCAGGTTATTGTAAGTTTCTTATTTTATTTTATTTTATTTTTATTTTTTTTTCCCAAATCTGTTTGTTTGTTTTTCAATTGAATTGTACAGGTTACAGGTCGCATTAAAGATGGAAAAAGCTCTGAAATGATTTATCATGGTGCCATTTTTTACATCACAAAAACATCTTAACAGGGGTGTGTATGCACTGAACGTATCGTCCACGCTCAGTCATCATGCTTCCATAAGACTGAAAATAAACTGAAATGTTTCAGTGCAAATATCCAACGTCTTCAGGCCTGAACGACAGAATAGGTTGTTTGCCAATGACTCCAAAAAGGACATATGTGAAACGGCCACAGTTTTAAACTCGTGGTTTCGGTCGTGAATCGAAACAAAACATCTTGGTCAGGTTTAGGAAAAGATCATGATTTGGGTTAAAATAAGTCCATCTGTTGCTTAGGTTACATACACAGGTATGCTATGTAGGTGACATAAGCTAAGTATGTAATGTAAGTCAGCATATGTATGTAATTTAAAATCAGTCAACGCTGAGTTTTGGTTTCACACAGGACACAAACAGCGTTCTCCTGGATGTTCTTCTATTCCAGGACTAGAAACTTCACATTACCCAGTGTATTAATCAATGATAACGGAAAAGTGTTTTCACTTTCTTTTTTTGGCTGATACTGAAAGGACGGCGTGCTGGATCTCATGATATCAAAGTCGCCTCTGGATGAACTAAACCTAATCTATAATGTGAAACCTTGTGATTCTGGGTAACTGGGGAAATCCATTACTTTGAACACTGTAAATGCTTTAATCAAACTATATCAGCCAGACTGTGTACCGAGCAGTGAGGATTAACAGCCCCTAGAGCTGAAATACATCACAGGGAAGGAAACTGTGTTACTGGTGTGTGTGTGTGTGTGTGTGTGTGTGTGTGTGTGTGTGTGTGTGTGTGTGTGTGTGTGTGTGTGTTACTCATGTCGTGGGGACATTAATCTGTTTTAACAGTCTCATTGTGGGGACTCACCTTCCTTTTGGGGACAAATTGCATGTTCCCATATCAGAAATCATTACATTTTAGAGTTTAGACTTGGTTTAGGTTAAGGTAAGGAAAAGGGTAAGAATTAAGCTAGAAGGAGTTAGAGATGTTACGATACCATTTTTTCCTTCCCGATACCAATTCCGATACCTGCATCAGTCGTTACCGAGTTCCGATTTATCAGTAATAAAAATATATACAGCTGCAAATAAAATTATTCAACCCCTGTTACATATTAGGCCGTTAGTTCTCTGATGTCGCGCTGTTGACCTTAACCATCACAACTAAATGCCTGGCCTCAGCCCTTACCCTAACCTAAATCTAAATCTAACCTGAACCTTAAAACCAAGTCTGAACCCTCAAACAAACCTTTGAAGGTCTGTCCGAAGGTGAGGACCGGCCAAAATGTCCCCACTTTCCAAAAATGTCCTCACTCTGAAGGTCTGAACATATTATGTTAATGAGTGTCCTCACAAAGACAGAAGTACAGGAGTGTGTGTGTGAGGGTGTGTGTCATCCGGTCCCCCACAGTGAACTAGGGGCGACCCCCCACTGGGCCTGGATGTGAATACCACACATTTTCTCCATCCCACACCCTTCGTTCCTTCCCATAATGCACTTCCTGACATCCCCCACCCTACCAGCACACACACACACACACACACACACACACACACACACACACACACACACACACACACAGTATATTCCAGTAATAGCTTTGGCAGTGCCAGTGTGTCTGCTGGTCTCCAGCGACGCTCCAGTCCCATCCTCAGCAGTCAGTCTGATGTGGCGTCTTACCGAGAAATGGACTTTTAGATCCTTTGAGGTCGGACTGAATAACATCCATCGCGGTGCGTTACCAAAACAACTCAACTGGTGATGATTTATTAAATGCATGAAGATCAGAGTCAACACAGATGCTATATGGAGGAAAATCAAAGTCTCCAGTTTCCTTTTAGAAGAAAACCCAACCCCAGCACCGCATACTGGAAGTCCACTGGACAAATACACAAACATCTAAATAAATAAATGGGCATTGTTGTTTTTCTTTTCTGCAGGGCCCTTTCAGTTCTTCATAAGAATAATTCTCTCTGTGTAAATCCAACTTTTGTTTTGGCTTCCCAACGTGTCCTGATTAAACATCTTCAACACGTAGAAAATGGGATCTATGGGATGTCCAATTTTGGAGGTTTGAGGGAAAAGGAAGCTGCAATATGAGCACAACAGACAACTGAGTCACCAGTTCACCATCAGGAGAGGTACTGCAGCAGCCGCGGTGCTGCGTTCACTGTCTCCGGTTCACCGTCAGGAGAGGTACTGCAGCAGCCACGGTGCTGCGTTCACTGTCTCCGGTTCACCGTCAGGAGAGGTACTGCAGCAGCCGCAGTGCTGCGTTCACTGTCTCCGGTTCACCGTCAGGAGAGGTACTGCAGCAGCCGCGGTGCTGCCTTCACTGTCTCCGGTTCACCGTCAGGAGAGTTACTGCAGCAGCCGCGGTGCTGCCTTCACTGTCTCCGGTTCACCGTCCCGGTTCACCTCAGGAGAGTTACTGCAGCAGCCACGGTGCTGCGTTCACTGTCTCTGGTTCACCGTCAGGAGAGTTACTGCAGCAGCCACGGTGCTGCGTTCACTGTCTCCGGTTCACCGTCAGGAGAGTTACTGCAGCAGCCACGGTCGCGTTACTGTCTCCGGTTCACCGTAGGAGAGTTACTGCAGCAGCCCGGGCTGGTGAGTTTTGCGAACATGCAGCCACTTTCCCAGTAAAAGTGTCCACCACACATTTAAGATAAGATAAGATAAGATAAGATATTCCTTTATTGGTCCCACAGTGGAGAAACTCACAATTTAGTTTAGTTTAGCACCGCCGCTGGCTTTGTGCTCGCTGTATGTAACTTCAGTGAGTTTCCGACAGGCCGTGTGTGTGTGGTGGTGAGTGTGTGTGTGTTGGTGGTGTTATAGCTGTGAACGTAGCTGTAGCAGACAGTGTGTGTTCAGTTTATTTGTCGGTGAATAAATGCTACGAGGCTACAAGCTACAACTACAAGCTGGAAGTCCAGAGCCAACTTCCTGTATCTACCTCGCCTCTCTCTTAAGGTGGACCAGCTTTCCTCTTTAAAGTGACGAACTGCTCCTCTGAGTTTTTCTTCTATAATATTTTTTTTTAACCCTTCAACTGATAAAAATCTTAATGTCTGTTAAAGGGTTAAATATTAACATTCTAATACTGGCATCATAACTACAAAGTCTGATGAATCCATCGGTACCAACCATGTCATACTAGCTTGTCTTAAAGGACATTATATAACGCTTCAAACTTGCCCACTTTATGATAATTACATGCACTTTGGGGCAAGTCATAATCAAGGCTTGCCATGTTATCATTTGAGCATATTTTTTATGCTAAAGTCAGAACCTGTGAGAGACAATATCTCTCATTGCTTTGTGTTGTTAATTGATTTCCAACAACAAATGTATACATACATTTACATACAGCAGCATATTTGTCCACTCCCATGTTGATAAGTGTATTAAATATTTGACAAATCTCCCTTTAAGATACATTTTGAACAGTGAACAAGCTTTTAATGGATTGATAGCCCCAATCTGTATGTATTTGGTATCAGTATTTATATTTCTAAAGAAAGTGCTGCATGGAAAGGTGAAGGAAATTCAGTCTTACCTGGTGCTTGTGGGAAGAAGGCTCCAATCAGCTTAGATCGCTTCTTCTCATAGCCCTTCTGTGTGATATCACCTGCCACAGAAAACACACAGGGAGACATATTTACTTTGCATATTATTAATACTGAAGCCTGCAAAGTCTCCGTGCAGAATGAAGCATATCCATCACTACAAACAGCTGTTTGGTGAATCAAGGTTTTTCCTGACCCCCAAGAACTTTGTTTCAAAGATATCGAAGCTAGAAATCTAAATATGTGAGGCTGAAACATGTACAAAGATGGACAGGACATGAGTTAATGGAACCAGATGACAGAGAAACAACAAGGCTGCACTGAAATCTGCAATCTAAGAGATCAAAACACACCAAGCATTCAGAGGGAAAGCTGATCACATTATGCTTAGTCACTCTCTCCACTCAACCAAGGCCAGATGGTGCAGTTTGGGTGCATGTGTGTGTATGTGCATAAATCTGGACCTCAACGCACTGCGGATGCACTTAATTCACCTTTCACGGCGGCGACTACCCACCTCAAAACTTGCTGACCGATCTGCCCGGGTGAAGCGATAAATCAAGCCCACCTAAAGGTACCATCAGCAGATTTCCATGCAGCACATCTGAATCCAACAAAGCTTTCAGAAAAGATTCCTGGCGTTTCTGTTTGAATCTCCGGGGGAATAGCAGGCGGGAGGAGTTTGTCACGTTTACAAAGGAAGTTTTAGAAAAGAGCGCCAGAAACTTCTGGAAGTAAACGAAAGTCATTGACAGCGTCAACTTGTACTCCAAGCGAAGTAAAGCAAACACTGACAAAAACTGTCTGGGTGAACTGCTTAATGTCCCCCTCCAGCGTATTTTGGCTTTTCTATGACAGTCCATGTTTATTTGAGTCATTTCCTGACTAAGCCGATTAGCCACACTGTTTGCCAAATTTCTTTTGATAAATAACTTCATTTTGTGCTCAAAGTTAAAAAAGGTTGTTACTAAAAATGGGAATATGATGTATGAGTATAGTAGAAGCTGCAGGTCAAAGGTCGTCCTCCCAGCTGCAGGTCACTCACGCTCGTCTTTCTAATGTAGTTAGCTAGCCCAACTTGTTGCATTAGCAAACTGAGGGTTTTCATTTTATTTTTTCTGTTTCCGAATGTGTTTATTTTCATAATGGCGTTGTGTCTCTCTCTCACTCTCTTCTTTACCGTCTCCTCCTGCTGGAGATGAATTAACAGAACAACAAATTAACAAATCCTCTTCCTGTCTGCAGCTGTGATGCTGCTGCCCCAGCAAACCACTCCATAAAATATGGCTGATGCCACCACGGTGTCATAAAATGTTTTCAGAAGTGTCCCCTGCACTCCAAAAGACCTCAGTCTCCTCAGCAGGTACAGTCTGCTCTGGCCTTTCTTATGGAGTTCAGAGGAATTTGTAGTCTAGTCCAGTTTATTGTTCAGGTGAACACCCAGGTATTTATAAGATGTCACCATCTCAATGTCTGATCCCTGGATGTTCACCGGTGTTGGAGGGGGATGAGTTTGCCTGCGGAAATCCACCACCAGCTCTTTAGTTTTCCCCGCGTTGATCTGGAGGTGGTTCCGCAGGCACCAGTCCACGAAGTCCTGGGAAAGTTCTCTGTACTCCCCATCGCCCCCATCAGTGATGAGGCCGACGATAGCAGAGTCATCAGAGAACTTCTGCAGGTGACAGGTTGGTGAGTTGTAGGAGAAGTCTGCAGTGTAGAGCGTGAAGAGGAACGGAGCCAGAACCGTTCCCTGAGGAACCCCCACACTGCAGACCACCGTGTCAGAACCGTTCCCTGAGGAACCCCCACAATGCAGACCACCGTGTCAGAACGTTCCCTGCGGGGCCCCCACACTGCAGACCACCGTGTCAGAACCGTTCCCTGAGGAACCCCCACACTGCAGACCACCGTGTCAGAACCGTTCCCTGAGGAACCCCCACACTCAGACCACCGTGTCAGAACCGCTCCCTGAGGACCCCCCACACTGCAGACCACCGTGTCAGAACCGTTCCCTGAGGAACCCCCACACTGCAGACCACCGTGTCAGAACCGCTCCCTGAGGAACCCCCACACTGCAGACCACCGTGTCAGAACCGTTCCCTGAGGAACCCCCACACTGCAGACCACCGTGTCAGAACCGTTCCCTGAGGAACCCCCACACTGCAGACCACCGTGTCAGAACCGTTCCCTGAGGAACCCCCACACTGCAGACCACCGTGTCAGAACCGCTCCCTGAGGAACCCCCACACTGCAGACCACCGTGTCAGAACCGCTCCCTGAGGAACCCCCACACTGCAGACCACCGTGTCAGAACCGTTCCCTGAGGAACCCCCACACTGCAGACCACCGTGTCAGAACCGTTCCCTGCGGGGCCCCCACACTGCAGACCACCGTGTCAGAACCGTTCCCTGAGGAACCCCCACATTGCAGACCACTGTGTCAGAACCGTTCCCTGAGGAACCCCCACACTGCAGACCACCGTGTCAGAACCGCTCCCTGAGGACCCCCCACACTGCAGACCACCGTGTCAGAACCGTTCCCTGAGGAACCCCCACACTGCAGACCACCGTGTCAGAACCGCTCCCTGAGGAACCCCCACACTGCAGACCACCGTGTCAGAACCGTTCCCTGAGGAACCCCCACACTGCAGACCACCGTGTCAGAACCGTTCCCTGAGGAACCCCCACACTGCAGACCACCGTGTCAGAACCGTTCCCTGAGGAACCCCCACACTGCAGACCACCGTGTCTGAACCGCTCCCTGAGGAACCCCCACACTGCAGACCACCGTGTCAGAACCGCTCCCTGAGGAACCCCCACACTGCAGACCACCGTGTCAGAACCGCTCCCTGAGGAACCCCCACACTGCAGACCACCGTGTCAGAACCGTGCCCTGAGGAACCCCCACACTGCAGACCACCGTGTCAGAACCGTTCCCTGAGGAACCCCCACACTGCAGACCACCGTGTCAGAACCGCTCCCTGAGGAACCCCACACTGCAGACCACCGTGTCAGAACCGTTCCCTGAGGAACCCCACACTGCAGACCACCGTGTCAGAACCGTTCCCTGAGGAACCCCCACACTGCAGACCACCGTGTCAGAACCGTTCCCTGAGGAACCCCCACACTGCAGACCACCGTGTCAGAACCGTTCCCTGAGGAACCCCCACACTGCAGACCACCGTGTCAGAACCGTTCCCTGAGGAACCCCCACACTGCAGACCACCGTGTCAGAACCGTTCCCTGAGGAACCCCCACACTGCAGACCACCGTGTCTGAAATGAAGTCCTGTGTCCTCACATACTGTGGGCGATATATATTATTCTGTATATATAATTGGTAAATGTGAAATCTAATAGCATATTTATATTATATCAATTATATTATAATTATATTAATGAGGAATCTACAGTATATTAATATTATTATATAAATCAAATAATATTAATGTTGAATCTAATGATATATTTGTATTATTATGTTATACATATTTGATTTAACATATAATAAAATAATTATACATATATTAATTTGAAATAGTAATTGTGGAATTTAATGGTATATTTATATTATTTCAATATCATGTCATAAATATTTGATTAAATATACAATACAATAATTATACATATTTTATAATGGTAAATGTGGAATCTAATGGTATATTTATATTATTATATCTATTATATAATTATAAATATTTGATTTAATATATATAATAAATTAGATTATATATTCTTTTGTAATGGTAACTCTGGAAATGATTTTTACTTATGCTGAATGTGCTACACAGGTGGACAAAATAAAGAAAAATAATTAAAAAACAGGTGGATCCCATTACTTAGCTTGAAGAAATAACACATTTTTATGAGCTATAAAAAAGGACAATCTAACAAACAGCACCTTGATACCATGTCTGTGAGTTTTTGCTGTAATTTTGCTGAACATTTATCTCCTGTCAACAATCATGTTGTGCTTTTTCAGATTTGTGAATGGGACAAATGTGTCGCTGTATGTTGTTTTAAAAGCAAACCAATCACACACACACTCTCAAAAACACCAAATCTTCCTTCATAAAGTAAATATACACTCTCAAACACTCATAAAGCCTAAACGAACGTCAGAAATGTTGTGAAAACTGTAACTGAAACTGCAGACGACCGGAGGATGACGAAGTGAAAGGAATAAAAACTTCAGAGGAAATCAGAGTGACGAGCGGCGCCTGACTCAAGCGGTGAGAGAGGCGTGAAACCGGCCTGAGTGACGCTGAATCTGCTACGGGATTTGTCCAACACGGAAAAAGCAGTTTGTGCGGCTGACTCGACAGATCCGTCTTAACCACCCATACATGTGAGAAGGCTCGGATCGAGGCAGCGTCTGACTGTGGGCTCGGACGTCATCGCTGACAATGTCACTGACTGTGTGTTTGTGGCGGCGTGAAGGCACATGGTCATAATTAGCATCTCTGGTAGGGGAGCTCACTACCCTGCAGAGAGCAAGACGAGCTAGTTTCAGTCAGAAAACTGGAAAAGAGACACGGGGGCGACACAAGGGATGAACGAGGGAGGACTGACCTTGTCTTCAACATGCTAACTTCTGAAAGTCACATTCAGCTAGCAGCGTGTTATCAGGGAAGACGAGTCACATTGAAACGAATGTGAGCTCTTCTGTTAGAAACTGTATCAGCTCCATGTTAGAAATCTCCCTCCAGTCAGACCAGGCAGTAGGACTTAATACCATCACAGTACCTGGCTACCAATTCAACTTTAACACTAGACCATGGGGGGAACCGTTGAATCATACACTTCTAGGGACTTTTACTTTGTAAAACATCTAAATTAATACAGTAAAAATGTTTGATTTTCAGCATTTACGTAAACTATGGTAAAATTTAGTGACGTAGTGTAAAAAGCGAGAAAGACACTTATGGCGAGTGGTTGGGGAGGTTTATCGGTCCAACAAGAAACAGACTTTGTTGACCAGCGTTTAGTATTGTAACTTTAGTGTCACCTGTTTTCCATAGTTGTGTTTTCCCTTACCTTAACTAAGTGGTTTTCCTGCCTAAATTTAAATGCAGATGTTTGCATGGCAAACAAATGACACAAAAAGGCTAAAATGTGTACTCATGACGCGCAGAATGTGTGTAATATCAAGGTATTTATACAACTTCCTGTGAGGCCGAATATTCAGCTCCAGCCATATTAAATGTTTTATCTTAAACACTTCTTATTCTCAATAAAGAATACAGAATAATTCGCCTCTCCTGCATTATTCATCAGTTTTCACTCATTCCTTCATTAATTTTTTGCACATTTGGAGTATTTCTCTTAGTAGCCTGCACAGTGCCAGAAACAAGCAGGTTGTGATGAGGAAAAGGAAAAGAAATTGTCCTAAACCGGGAGAAATACGGGAGAATTGTGACCCCTGGAGGAAACCAGGAGAGGGCCGTGAAAAACAGGTTAGTATAACATTCAGTCCAAGGAAATAAATATAGTAAAAGTGAAGTTAAAAACTAAATTATACAGATCACAATGCTCTCTAACCATCCTGCATTCATCTCTGAGTAAAGTGCATTAGATTGTTTTAAAATATGCAGCAGCCAGATGACGGCTGTATAACCTCACCATAAGCTCCCTATGAATTATTGACCATCACACACATAAACGTGGTGTATATACAGCCGGCTGCGCCCTCTGTGACTCCCTGCGTTGACGTCAAGCTCGACCCTGAAGTTGAACACTGTGGTATAAATTCCTCCTTCGTGCGATGCACACGGCATCAGCAGCTGCTGCTGAGGTCACTATGGCAACGGATGATGTCATGACAACCACATCATGTATTAGCTCCACAGTCACTTTTTATAGATTGATGTTTTTATGAAATATCCATTCCACCATCGATGAGGCCTTAAGTATGTGGACACCACTCCTTTTGGTCTGTTTTTCATGGCTTTGATTTGGCCTTTAAGCCGGAGTCTGTTTGGTTAGTCCGAATCAGCGAAACTGATGCTTTTGGTTTCACAGTGCACAAATGAAATCAGACCAAATAAAAAAAATAAGCTGCTGAGGGCATGTAGAAAGAGCTGCCACTTCTATGCATGAACATCGATAGCATCACTTCTCCATCACTCCATTTGTGGACTTTATCATTTTCTGTATGTTTTCTTCAGCTCGGATGTCAAGCAAACATCAGTCAGTCCTCTCCCACTCATGTTAACCTGTCGTTCACCTATGTCCATCTCAGCAAACACCCTCAGAGGCAGGCTGCCATTTGGAAACAGTCCGAGACCACCTCTCACAAATGGCACAACCGCCCAAACGAATCATATCAGAGTTTGATTAAAGCGGACTTCCCTGCGTCTTTTTCATGCTCAAATCCAATTGTTTTCAATGTAGACGCGCAGTAAGCGTGCCGAAGCGGCTATTTTTCGGGCCAGGACGGCGGCCCAGTTTGGTGTGGATGAACTTGACTGGTGTTCACACAGCCCTGACCTCAACCCCATCCAGCACTGACTGTGAGCCAGACCAGATCACCCATCAGTGCTGCTCTTGTGTCTGAATGTGAGTAAATCCCTGCAGAAAGACAAACCAAAGAACGTATATCACCAAGAAGTGAAAGCCAACTGTTCCATCGCAACATCAGCGTCCAGCAGCAGAGCGATGCTGCCGCCATTTTGGACCGACACCAAAACTGGATCGGCTCTTCGGCCAATACTGACTCAAATAGCTGGATCGGTTATCAGTGACTGTTGAGATGAATCTCAGAAAGGAAAAACCCTTGATCAACCAGCTCATCTCATCACTACTACAAGTCCCAGAAAGCATCACTGAGCAGAGCAGAGCAGGCTGCTAATCACTGAAGTAAGGGCACCTGTGAGGAAGGCAGCTCTCACTCTGCACTGGCAATGAACAAAGAAACACCTCAAGAAGAAGAAAGGCATCAGCACATGGTTCCACCTAAAGACATCACTGGTATTTGATTATATTTGATGGTAGTGAGATTTGTTTGTTAATGAATTACTTATTTGTTTGAATTTTCAAACTAGCAATTATTTCCTCACTTTGTGCATCTTTAAATTTATGTATAAGTGTAGAAATTGTTCGCTCAATTGGCTGCATGTATTTCAGTTTGGATTTGTTTAAGGAAATGTGCAGCTATTTTTAAGTTGTTTGTTAAAAAATAAATAATTAAAAAGAAAAATTAAGTGCTTGGGCACACATTTTGCATAAAACAGTATGTAAATATATATGCAAATGTCAATTTAAAAATGTTTAACTATTTTAACATTTTGTGGTTAAATAGTTAAGTTAAACAATTAAATTAAGTTAAAACAACTGAATAGTTAAGACTAGTTAAGTTAACTTTAAAACAGTTAAAATAGTTATTGATTGATTGATTTCTGTCCTTTATGATTGATTTCTATCTTATGATGACTGATGCACTGTTTTAATTGATTGATCATTTTGATCACTTAAGCAAAATATCAAACTTGTGGAGGTTTTGGTTTGTTTTGAGTGACTTGTGACTAATTTTTGTTTGTTTGTGTCTTGAAGGTTTTCAACCTGATGAAATCCAATCAATCAAATCATCAAACAAGAAAATAAAATTAAAGATTGAATTGGAAGTCAAGAGTTGTTCTAGCGTCCTTTGGGGTTTATGGAACCAGGCCATTTCAAGTTGGGCAGGAGCTGAAATAGAGCCGATAACTTGACAGTGACAATGGAGCCAATCAAGCAATTCAATCCACTTCTATGCTTACATACCATAAACATTATATACCATGATTTTAATTCCGGTTTAAGTTGTGACCAATGTGTTGCTGCATTAAAACAGGTTGTCTTAATGGGAGGTTCATAGTAATAAGAGTATGTCATTATTACTTTTTCCTCTAGTTCTCTGGGTCATGACCCAGCCCTGATGATCACAGGTGAGAGAGGAACGAAGATTGAGCGGTAGATCGAGAGCTTTGCCTTCCAACTCAGCTCTCTTTTCGTCACAACAGTGCAGTAAAGTGAATGCAACACCGCATATATCCATCTAAATGTAAAGTATAGAAATTATACAGTATTTATTGGTTTATTTTGTTGAAGTCTGAAGTAAATGATCACAGTGTGAAACTGTCGTCTTATGCAAATTTAACCATTTCTTTTCCTGACTTCAGTGTAAGTCCCAGTGTGCATCACAGATTCTTAAAGAAACCTCTGAAAGTCCACTTAACAATAATTTATGAGATATTAATATTAAAAGGGCAAGCAATATCTTGGTGAGTACCTGTGTATAAGTATCTTCCACACAGTGAGGCAAACAGCTTATTAACTAAACCTTGGTATCAGATCGGTACTCATTACTAGGTGTTATCCGAAGCCCAGGCATCGTATCAGGACTGAAAAAGTTGCATCGGTGCATCCGTGGTGACCACTGGACACCAGTAAACCGTCCAGCTACAAACTGCAGTACAAAAGTAAAACAAAGATATTTCTATTGTCACGTGCTACTGGAATGGCCGGTGTTGTTTTGTCTTTTTACATCCGTACTCTTTGGTTGAACTGTCCAGGTTGTCCACATACTTTTAGGCACATAAGGCTCAAACATGCAACTGCAGCGTCAGAGCACAACTCCGCTCTGCTAAATCACCTCCAGGCAGTTTGTACAGAAACAGCCGGGCCGAGCCTCCATGACCATATACAGTAAGAGAGAGACAGACGGGATGGGGGGGGGCAGCTGTGACAGAAATATGAAGAGTGACAACGATAAAGAAACACAAGGAAAGAACAAGAAAGTAAGCGCACAGGAAAGAGTGAGATTGAAAATAAAAAGGAAACAGAAAGACAGAGAGAGAGATGAGTGTTGCATCCATCCAGCACCTAAAAAGGAAACAGGGTTGATTTTATTGTTTCCACGCTGCAACACTAGAGACAGAAATACAGAGAAGAGATGGAGAGCTGAGTTTAATGAGAAGAAGGAGAGGAGGATGAGACAGATAATGACAAAGAGAAGAGGTGAGAGAAAGAGGGAGAAAATAGGAGAGAGAGAGAGAGAGAGAGAGAGAGAGAGAGAGAGGTTTGGGTCACATGACTCCAGGTCACTGGAGGATAAACATAAGAGCATACCATCCCTCTCTTTCTGTGTGTGTCTTAATATTTCTCTCCAACAAAAGCAGGAAAATGAGAGTCTGGAACGAAGACGACAGAATAACCACAACAGAGCTGAACAGGCACAAACTGAAGAGCCATGAATCCATAAAACCAGCAGGACTCAGAGTCAACAGCCATGCTAACAGGCTCTGTGTGGCTAAATGCTAACATCAGCATGCTCACAGTGACAACTGACTTTTTGCAGGTTCACATATGAAACATGATATCAGCTATTTGGAGAAAGCTGGGAGATGAGGAGGGCTGCATGGTGGTGCACCGCTTAGCACTGTCACCTAACAGCAACTAACAGCAAGAGGGTCGCAGGTTTGAATCCGGCTTGGCGTCTTTCTGTGTGCAATTAGTGTGTTCTCCCCATGTTAGTGTGGCTTCCTCCCACAAACTGTCCAAACTGATGACTTGATGACACCCGTAGGTGTTGAATATAAGCATGAATGGTTGTCTGTCTCTATCTGTCAGCCCCTTGATGGACTGGTGACCTGTCCAGGGTGAACCCGCCTTCGCCCGAGACCCCCAACGGGATAACGGGATGTGACACTTCTTTTCACTAATACCTCACACTGCACATCATCTTTGTTAAAGCCAAAATAAACATACTGTTCCTCTTTAACACTAAAGTTTCCTCAGGCTCAACGTTGTACAACAGCTGAAGATCCAGCGTAGCGTCACGTTGATGCTTCGTCTGACTGCTCTCTCGCGGGTCACGTGACCAGAGTGTAATCGCAGCCGTTACGGTTAGAAAATTGTGTTTTGTCATATTATCGCAAATGCAATTAATCACTCAGCCTTACTGTGTGTGTTCAATGTATTCTCATACAACGGTTTGTGTATCTTATGAAAAAGCTGTTCCTCATTTTTGTTTGTTTTCCTATGAAATGTCCAGAGACGTGTCAGTCTCCACTCGTTACATGTACTGTAGTCTTCACAGGAAAAAAATGTACAGTAGTCAACAAAACTACTGAGGTAGGTTTAGGAAAATTGTCACTTTACCTTTCCTTTATATACTTTATATATATGAACAAAATGAGTAAGTATCATAAATGTTTGTTTGCCACAGAGCTTATTTTCTGCAAAACCCAATGGAAAAATCCCATTGGCTTTTAGTGGAGGAAACCAGGGTGATGCTAACTTCCTGGTTGGACTACAAAAACACCTCTTCCCTGGAGCACTCTACTGTCTCAAACTCATATCAATTCAGAGCCTTTAATTTTACAAACATGTCATGCTGGTATCATATTATAAACACCATCATTATTGTCATACCGCTGCAAGTTACTGAATCTCCAAAATTACAGACATGAAACAATATTTTGAATATTTGGTAAGATGAAAGTAAAAAGTCCCAAAGCAGCTGTTAAAAGCTGAAAACACACTGAAAGCATTTTTATTAAACTGCTGTGTTTCATTTATTCTACGTTCTTTCATTATAACCGCAAAAACATGGGCGATAATTAGTGACATATTCTCAGAGCTAAGATAATGGACAGAGGAAGCCAAATACACACAACATCCCACAAACACACAAAGCTTTGCAAACACACATGCATAAACACACAGAGGAAACGCCCAAAGACTCCCGGGACTGAAGAGCAGGAGGCAGCAGGTGTTTACAGCGACGACACGCTGAGTCAGGACGGCAACTCACCTCCACACAGGTAGAAACCCACTCAGGAAGCAGCCCAGTGCAGCCACACCAAGCTTGTTTGTCCCTACACATCTAAACGCTGCATTACCTGGCGTTAAATTTCAGCAGAGTCAGGTGAAAAGTCCTGTGTTAGTGCTTTTAGTCTTTATTGCGAAGAACGGTCGGAAAGAAAAACCTCTTAAATTAGTAGCGGTGGGAAAAAAAAATGGGATTTTGAAATTGATTTTTTAATCAATATATTTGCATGATTTGAGTCTATGCGGCTATGCAGAGGCAGAAGTTGTTCAAAGTTGTGAAATTCCCCTCGGGGATGAATAAAGTATCTATCTATCTATCTATCTGTCTATCTGTCTGTCTGTCTGTCTGTCTGTCTGTCTATCTATCTATCTATCTGTCTGTCTGTCTGTCTGTCTGTCTGTCTGTCTGTCTGTCTGTCTGTCTATCTATCTATCTATCTATCTATCTTTCTTTCTTTCTTTCTGTCTGTCTGTCTGTCTGTCTATCTATCTATCTATCTTTCTTTCTTTCTGTCTGTCTATCTTTCTGTCTGTCTGTCTGTCTATCTATCTATCTATCTATCTATCTTTCTTTCTTTCTTTCTTTCTTTCTTTCTGTCTATCTATCTATCTAGAAGAGAAATTACCGCTTTTATTGTGACATCACATCCGTTTCGTAGCTGTCAACCAAAACAAACCACAGCCGGCTGCAGTGAGCCGAACGGTGGAGGGTCCACATGGATAAAACCTGAACCCTCACATGTTTTGAAATAGACTTCTTTAATGCCACAATCAATATATTTGCTTCAATTGAGTCTATGTGGAGGTAGAAGGAAGTTGCCGCTTTTATTGTCGTAGTCTGAGTAATGTGACATCATATCTGTTCTGTATCCGTCAACCAAAACAAACCAGAGAAAGTAGGAAGAAAGTAGAAAACGACAGAGGGTCCATCTGAATACGACCTGAACCCTCATTTCTTCCAACAGCCTGGTGCTTAAAAAGTTAACAAAAATCAAAATAAATTGTAATATTGAATCGCAGCACAAAAAATAGCAATACATATTGACTTGGCACCCAAGCCTCATGATAGTAGGAGATACTGAGTATCGGCCCAGCTCTGATATTTTTGTTGACAAGCAGAAAAATGGCTGCTCGTCTTTGATTCCTGAGAAGACATTTTGCAGTTATAACATTTTCCCTGGACACCAGAACTGAGAGGCTTTTTCTGGCGTCTTTGCTTTTGTTACCAAACTGTAGGAGCAAAGGAGAAAACGCTACCATCTCCCATCTGAGCGATACACAAAGTACACATGAAGGCAAATAAAGGAGCACAGTACTTGTAGAAAGGTGTTAAAATAACACGTTTCCCCCTCCGCTTGTCAAACTATGAGACAGGAGCACATAACGGTTTTTCCTCACAGCATCCAGTACAACTGTAAATGTACGCGAGTTCAAGAGTCTAAGTGATTTACGGGTCCAGCAGTAGGTGGACTTGTGGAAAAACAGAGCTAACTGTGGCGGCTGTCGTTCCAGTAAAACCATTACATGCACACTAAGACGGACTGGATGGAAAGTCCCACCACGGTTTCTGCTGGACCACATGAATCCATGGAGGAAATGAATTTGTCTGCAGCGCGTGGCTTCATCAGCGTCGCAGTTCATTACAGGCTGAGTTAATCCAGCTCATCACGTCAGGAGATGAGTAAACGTCAAATAACATCAACGGTTTACTGCTCCAAGTACCGACTGATACCACTACTGCTGCTGCAAACTACTACTACTATCACCACTACTGATACTGCTGCTGCTGCAAACTACTACTACTATCACCACTACTGATACTGCTGCTGCAAACTGCTACTACTATCACCACTACTAATACTGCTGCTGCTGAAAACTACTACTACTATCACCACTACTAATACTGCTGCAAACTGCTACTACTATCACCACTACTAATACCACTGCTGCTGCTTATATATCTAAATTTTTGAAAACTACTACTATCACCACTACTAATACTGCTGCAAACTGCTACTACTATCACCACTACTAATACCACTGCTGCTGAAAACTGCTACTACTATCACCACTACTAATACTGCTGCTGCTGCAAACTACTACTACTATCACCACTACTAATACTGCTGAAAACTGCTACTACTATCACCACTACTAATACTGCTGCTGCTGAAAACTACTACTACTATCACCACTACTAATACTACTGCTGCTGCAAACTACTACTACTATCACCCCTACTAATACTGCTGCTGCTGAAAACTACTACTACTATCACCACTACTAATACTGCTGAAAACTACTACTACTATCACCACTACTATTACTGCTGCTGCTGAAAACTACTACTATCACCACTACTAATACTGCTGAAAACTACTACTACTATCACCACTACTAATACTAATGCTGCTGCAAACTGCTACTACTATCACTAATACTACTGCTGCTGCAAACTGCTACTACTATCACCACTACTGATACTGCTGCTGCTGAAAACTGCTACTACTATCACCACTACTAATACTACTGCTGCTGCAAACTACTACTACTATCACCACTACTAATACTACTGCTGCTGCAAACTGCTACTACTATCACCACTACTAATACTACTGCTGCCGCAAACTGCTACTACTATCACCACTACTAATACTGCTGCTGCTGCAAACTGCTACTACTATCACCACTACTAATACTCCCACGCTGCAAACTGCTACTACTATCACCACTACTAATACTGCTGCTGCTGCTGAGATCTACTACGACCATCACCACTACTACTACTAATACTACTATTACTTCTACAGCTGCTGAAAACTCAACTATCACCACCACTAATACTACTGCTGCAGATCCATTACTATCACCACCTACTAATACTACTACTGTTACTTCTACAGCTGCTGAGAACTACTATCACCACCACTATTACTACTGCTGAGATCCATTACTATCACCACCTCTAATACTACTACTATTACTTCTACAGCTGCTGAGAACTACTTCTATCACACATATAATATAATCGCTGTTTAGCTGGAAGCAGCTGCAGATAAACGGTATATAGACTCGTCATCATATCACATCATCAGTACCTGACAGGCTAAAGGCAACACACGGCACAGCACTCCACTAGAACAACTTTGCATATTATACACTGCTACTACTACTATTACTACTACTACTACCAATGACATTACTATTGGTAACTCCTGGAACCTTCACATAAAGCCATTTAAAAATGTTTTAATATTGAAACTCACATTTCAGCATCATACAAGCTGTGAGCAACACATGGCACAGCCCAACTATTATATATTACACACCTCTACTAGCACTGGCACAGTACTCAGAGCAACTACTGTGTATTACACAACGCTACTACTACCACTACTATCAATGGTAATACTATAGTAACTCATGATATTTTCAGTGCTACTAGAACAACTAGTTAGCAACATTAATGCTAACTTTCACATCCAGCCAGAGTTCATTTCAATTTCTTGCAATATTGAAACACATTTCTGCATCATATAAGATGCAAGTAACAAAAGGCAAAGCCCAACTTTTACATATTACACACCTCTACTACCACCATTACTACCTATGATAATATTCTAAGTAACTTGTATATATATAAATAATTCAGTGGTACTAAAACAACAAGTAATAAATATGAATGCTTTCACATCAATTCAATTCATTTAAAATGCTGTAATATTGAAATTCACATTTCAGCATCATATAAGCATATAAGCATGGCACAGCACTCAGAAGAACTATTATATATTACAGACCAATACTCCTGCTACCACTGCTACCAATAATATTACTTTTAGCAGCTTGTGATGCTCCTCATACTTCCAGTGCTACTAGTTAGCAACATAAATGCTAACTTTCACATCAAGCCAGAGATCATTTAAAAATGGTGTAATAATGAAACTCACAACAAGGAAAACAAATTAAGTGAAGCTGAAGAAGTGTGAAACATTTCTCCAATTAGGCTCATTAAATCTCTCTCTCTCTCACACACACACACACACACACACACACACACACACACACACACACACACCACCTGATATCTGGCTACTCACCGAGCATAACGCTAACAGGCAGCAGGAGTTAAAAAAAAAAAACCCTGACAAAGTCAGCTTCATGCTCCTCTCAGACGAGCCTCCGTCCTCGTCTGTGGTCGTCCTCGCTGCTCACTGAGTGAAAACACTGGTTGCTTATTCCCCATTGGCAGGACACACACACACACACACACACACACACACACACACACACACACACACACACACACACACCTATTAGCACGCACACACAAAGACAAGCAGCTTATTAGTTTCAAAGAGGAGCAGGTCAACCTCCTCTATACACACACAAAGGGCTGAAGGTGTCTGCTGACATTTAGCTACTGATGCTCCTTTGTTGTTCACACACACACACACACACACACACACACACACACACACACACACACACACACACACACACACACACACCCTTTGCAGCAGAGGATTGGTTGGCAATTATTTCACCTCTTTTAAACTAGGGAGGAACTACTTTTCACCTTGGTTCAAGTGTGTGTGACTGCTGACACCAGGTCCGCCCCCCTCTGTCTCCCCTTTAGTTGGTACGGCCCAACCTCCCTGCCCAAACACGCTTCCCGGCGACATCAGCCAAACAGACAAATTGGTTTGTTTGTCGTCCGACTTCACAGTGAGGTGAGAGGGAGGACACGCACACACACACGCACACACACACACACTTCCCCTCGGGGGTTTGTCTTCATACCGCCAGCCTCTGCACCTCGGGATGTGTACCTCCCATCTCCAGTGGTTACTATGGTGATAACTGCCAACACAAGGGGGGCTGTGTGGATGAAACTAATATTGTGATAGTTATCAGAAACATACTTACACCATAAAAAGCCAAACCAATGTGGGTCTAATCTGTTGATAGAGGACGTAATCCTGATGTCTCACTGTGACAGATTATG